>JAGWCC010001401.1:0-54726 GCA_022651775.1 Drusus annulatus
AAATATAATTAAACAAGGGCGAGAATACACAGCCGGTTGTTCGTCGCATTGTATTGTGATGTCGTAATTTACTGTCGGGGGTACAATGACGTCAACTTAAACTTAACAGATTTTAGTATTTAAAAGGTGGAATCTAGCGCGCGATCTCGGCGCCATCATCGGTGTGTTAAAACCTCAGAGCAATAATATACCAGAAAGCGCTGTAGAGAGAGCTGTAGTCAGTTTTTACAAGGTTTCCGGACTCGGCTAGACCTGGGCGTGGCTAGGACTAGGGCCAAGGTATTTATACATCCATTCATAACACATGTCGAAATAATGTTTTTTGTTTATTCGTATAACCACTTTTTCACAATATTGTTAGAAAAAATATATATGACAAGTAACCTAATAAACCGTTGAGTTATGTCAATTTATTTAGCGTATCATAACGTGTGGGCCGAGCCAACGTAGACTGAGTCAAGGAAACATAGTTTTGAGTTAAGTATGCAGAATTGTTCTTTAAATTTTTAACAATTTTTTGTTTATAGTGAATACCGCATAAGAGTACCAACTGTCTAGAGCCAGTGAGACTATGGAATCCCCAATTGGGGTATGTTGTGAGGCTGAACATATTGGAGTGGGGAAGGAGATGGGGACGAGAAAGGTCGGGAAGTACCTAGCTATTCACATCTGGTCACAAACTGCTAGAGCCATTTAATATTTGGACGATTTGTATAGCGCCGTTTTTGTGAAAAATCACCTCAAGGGCGCTGTAGAGATCTTACTTTCTATCATTACATATTAATTCCTAGTTTAAATAAGAAAATATGCAGGAACATACTTACCTGGCAGGTCCCATCAGATAGACACAATTATTAACTTAAAATTATGATTATTATTTTAATTTTTTTCCGATTTAGGGCATGGGAGCGAAATTAAAAGAATGGACTTTCTGAAATTGTCATACAGTACAGGATTTTTAAAGAAGTAATTTGTGAAATATCCTACTTATTTGGCGAAAAATAACAAGAAAGACTAAAACACATCAGGTAGCTGCGAAAGCGCCACGACATATCTAACAGGTTATATGCGCAGGCAAAAAGAAGAACTAACGAACAAATAAAAAATATTGTAATGATGATTGTATTGAATAAACAAAAAAGGCCGCCTCTCTCAGTAAAAAAAAAACATTTGTTGAAAACATCGCTCGCGTTCGGGAACAGTCGGTCGAGATCGGCACTCCCCCGCCCCCCTGCCGGTTCCCGGGCCAGCGGTCGGGATGAAACATGTGGCCAATGGTCATCAAAGCATGTGACCATTCTCGGGCTATGGCACTGCAGTTAAAACACTGATATTTAAAGATTAAAATATTTTATTAAAAATCGAAATTACGTCAAAACTAGTCGAAACTCAATCATCGTTTCGATTCTGAATTGTGGTCTTTCATCAGGGCAATACTTGGAGTATTTACTTTTCTGGAACGTGCCGCAAATATACTATATATCATTTTATATGAATTAAATGTGTTACGATACATATTAATTAAATAAAAAGTTATTGGCGCACGCCGGGTTTGAACCCGCGACTTTTAGATACGTAGTCAAGCGTCTTTCCACTCGACTACTAAAATAAAATAATGTGCTATTATTTTTTGAATATATGTGACATATGACATGGTTACATACAAAAATTGTAATTCCTAAATTTTGTTTTGGCTTTTCTGAACATCTGCGTTTGTTGACTCATTCCTTTCTTCCTTGAGCACTCAGAAATATGCAGAATGATAATAATAATTTACTTAGGAGCAAGTGGATGAGTTTGTGTATTTGGAAAGTATGTTTACGAGAGACGAAAAGACTGATAAAATATTGAAAGAAAGTTGGCACAAATAAAATAAAGTTCGAAGAAGCGAAGCTAGCAGTCCACAATGGAGTGCTTATACCAACCCTGATGTATGGCAGTTAGGCATGGACTGGCAGAAGAAAAATGAAAGTAGGTTGTAAAAATGAGATCCTTGAGGCGTATTTGCGTAAAACAACGTAGGACCGTGTTGTGGATATCCGGAAAGAATGCAAGGCCTCTGTGTTTCCTCCCTCCTTCAACATGGGTCTCTTCAAGATCCAAGTTCACTCCTTCCTTTCCTGAAAAAAACCCTCCACTCAGCATCCCCAAAGATGACATAGCCCCTGAGGGAAATTATTTCCCTCAAGGCCTCCCGTATGGAGTTATTGTAAAAAAAGTGTAATCAAAAGGATTAAAACGGGACGATTTTATTGTTTGAGCATGTAAAGTGGATGAATGAAGAAAGGAGTGTAAGAGAATATGTGATGCGAAAGTAAATGGTAGAAGAAGTCGGGTGACGCCCAAGGAAGACATGGCACGATCAAGTGAATCAAGTACTTGAGTTAATGCTAAGAATCAGAATGATAGAAGAGAATGCATGAGACGATGCATTAATGTGAATGAAGCAAGGAGTGTATGCCAAGACAGAGCTGTGTAGCTCTCCATTCTCTCTGCTTACTCTTGCGGTGAAACGGCGTGATGGTTAGTTAGTTAGTCACCCTAGTACACTTTACTCTAAATGCCCAAATACATATACTCGTACATTTTTACATTACGTATTCATATACTTAAAATTACTCCAACATTTTTTCTTTAATGTAATATATTTAACCCGAGCTTTATACAGTTTTGTTATTAACTTTAATATTAATCGAACCATGCAACAATACATTAGGAATATGAACAATGACACATTTCATATTATCAATTTTTTTAAATTTGAAACAATAATAATAATATTCAAAGAATATCTATACATAAAAATCAGCACTCAATAATGACACTAAACGTCACTTTGTAGCATTCTAATACAAGCATTACTAGAAACGATTTATCTTCATATTCTGTATGAGTAGTTAGAAAAATATCTGAGATTTCCTGTGAACGCATTTTTTAAACTGTAATCCTTTAACTTAAATGAAAAATACACTAAAATGCCCGTAAAAGGTTCAGTTTTAAAACCAGCAAAGGATTTTATGTACGTTTTACCTAATATTCCAGTATGCATTTCTTAAAAATTTAAAAGATTACTGTTTAAGAATGTATTCATTGGAAACCTCAGACATTTTCCTAACTACCCGTATATAATTAACACATAAATAATTTGTAGTTTTCTTGTGCTAGAACGCCAAAAAGTGTGTGTTTTTGGGTCTTGACCCTTAATGCAAATATTTGCATTAATAAAACAAAATTATCTGCCTCTCACAGAAAGAAAATTCAAACATTATTAATGATTTAGAAGAAATATTTGTTAAATATGCACAAATAACAAATACTGTTATTTACTTTACAAATGCCGATTACGCGTATTAAGCTGGATTCACACCAACGTCCGGATCCGCTCAGTGACGATATTGTTCCGCAAGAGAGCTTATTGATATGGTATGAATATCAATCAAGGAGTATGTGCCAAGACAAAGTTGTGTTGCAGTATATCCTTCTGCCCACTCTTGTGATATTTAACTACTTAGTTAGTTAAATAATTATTTTGATGTGTAAAAATACTTACATCGCAGAATTTTTTTTAAACCATTTTTATACCACTAAATAATATTTTTAATAAGTATAAATTATTAAAAATATTATTTAGTGATAGAAAAATGGTTTAAAAAAAAGGAAAATCTGCGATGTAAGTATTTTTACACATCAAAATAATTATTTAACTAACTAAGTAGTTAAATATCACAAGGGTGGGCAGAAGGATATACTGCAACACAACTTTGTCTTGGCACATACTCCTTGATTGATATTCATACCATATCGATAAGCTCTCCTGCGGAACAATATCGTCACTGAGCGGATCCGGACGTTGGTATCAATCTACCATTAATGCTTTTGTATCGTCGTATTTTCAAACGCCCTTTTCTCTGTTTCATATTTTCGGGGTTGGATGTTTTCTGCATAACTACGTCCGATCTATTTCATAACTCGAAGTTGTAGTAATAGTCGACAAAGCGTACAAGAGGAAAAGGGGACAATAGGCATCATAAATTAATTGACGCGAATGTTAAATATGTCCTGCTTCTCGAAATGTCCTCCCCCGAGGGCCTCAACCGGTGATAACATTTAGAAGCGCATATTCCAGATATTTATTGAGATGCCTTAGAACCTTCGGCTGTTGTTGCCCGCCCCCCGGCCGGGCACTTCGCCCCCCGGCCGAGCACTTCGCCCAGAAACTTAGCCCTAATAAAACAACTAACGCTCCAACCAAAGTAATATTGTCGCCCTGTGATTAACGCCGCCGAGAGCTATTATTGCAAGAGTGGATCGAGAAATCAAGAAATTAGCGTCGAGCGTTTCACCAACATGGACCGAGAATGAACCGCTGACGGCGTCGCTAGGCGAGCTGTATATAATAATCTCAGAGCAGGAATAAATACGGAGAGAGAGAGAGAGCTAAATAGTTTTACCCAACCTATACAAATTTACGATAAATCACCTTCTCCGGGTTTTCACGTCGTAAACCGTGAGAGAGAAAGGGATAAAAAAAATGCTCACACAATATAGCTCCTCTTTTAAGTATGACGGCCTCCACGGTCGAGTGGTAAGACGCTCGACTACGAATTCAAAAATTACGAGTTCAAACCCGGCGTGCGCCAATTACTTTCATTTAATTATTATGTGTCATAACACATTTAATTCATATAAATAATAAAAAAGTATATTTGAGGCACGTTCCAGAGTGGTAGATAAGTATCGCCCTGGTGAAATACCACCATTCAGAATCGAAACGTTGCTTGAAATGGCTTTAGCCGTGTTTGGTGACCAGATATGAATAGCCGGGTACTTCCCGACCTTCCTCTTCCCAATCTCCTTCCCCTCCCCAGTACCTGCAGCCTCACAACACACCCTATTTAAGGAAACCACAGTCTCACCGGCTCTAGAGGGTTGGGAGCAGTTGGGATCCTTGTTCGGTATTCATTAAAAAAAATGTAAGCACCTTTTTCGTCTCCCGCGTCTCCGGTGACTCCGCCCACTACCTTTTGTAATGCAACACAACAGGACATAACTCAGCAGTTTTTTAGGTTATATCCTACATTTTTGTTTATAACAATACTGTGAAAAGTAGTTACACAAATAAACATGGATGTATAAATACCCTACCCTTAGCCCTAGCCCTACCTACGCCCCAATCATGCAAACATCATCAATACTGACTACACTAGCGCTCCCTCCTCTAGACGGTTGGAAGCATTTGGGACTCTAATTATTAAAATTACAAACATAACACGAAATGGGAAAAAAGAGCAACAGAGAAAGAACACACATACATAATATTAAATGAAGCAATGATAAAACATTGACAATTTTTTTTTAAATAGTTTACGAATAACCGGAAAATATTTGAAAAACTCCTACTGCCATCATTATAAGCTGTAGATGTTGCTTGTGCTGTGATGGAGGACGTCGCTAGCAGGAGAATCGAACCCACGACGCCCGGGTGGGAACTCGACGCGTTAGTCCACTCAGCTATTAACCGGTCATGTTATTTTGATGCGATATATTGTTTACCCGTACCCTGAGTCTTAAACGATCATGTTTCCCATGTTTCGACCATGTTCTTGATGCTGTTAAAAAAGCGCGTGTAAAACAAACAGTTTTCCCGTTTGCGGAGAACCGAAGATTGCAAGCGGTCTCCGCCGTCCGTTCCGTAATAAATGTCGCGACGTACCCACCGCGGATGGGATGTTTATCAACTTCGGCGCAGTTCGGGCCAATACAAGCTGTCAAAAAGTAAAACTATATCTTCAAATCTCTCGGGAAACTTTTCACAATTTCCCCTTCCCCCGCCCCTCCCCCCACTCACCTGCCGGCAACGCCAAATAATTTTCTGCCTCAGTTTCATACGCCGGATATGTGGAAAGTTTTCAAACTTTTCAAAGAAGGTACTAAAATATATATCAATTCGATTTTTGTGTAATTTTTTGCACACATCGGTTGGTTTATATATTTTTTCCAGGTAAAACCCCAAAGGAGAGCTGCGTTTTTATTTATAAACACTTCGATTACTCAACTTTTTTACTTACCTGTGTTTTTTTTAGTAATTGTAAAATGTGCATATATATATTTATAAATTAACGGACGAAAGTTTGATTACAAAAAATACATATAAAACACGAAATGGAAAAAAGATCAACAGAGAAGGAATAGCACATACATAATAATAAATGAAGCGATGCCAAAAATAGGACAGAATAAACATAAGAGAGAACATTCAAGCCATGGTCTAGTCAAAGTTTTGGTAGAGTCGTAAAGAATGACAAAAATCATTTAGACTGCTACCAAAATTTCAATACCATGGCTTGAGTTAACAAGTCTTGACATTCTGGACATTGGAGAATCATACACATAATTAGTATTGTGATGATTGAGGAACAGCAATTTATTGTTTCTGAGTCTACCGCAAGGAATGTTGAACTGAATAGGTTGCAACAGATATAACAGACGGTATATATATTTATATATATGTATAAATATATATATATATATTTTTTTTATAATATCATAAGTCTTCAGTCCCTTTTTTTAACAGGGAAAACCGCACAATAGTCCCAACCGTCGAAGTCAGGGTGACTATGGCATCCCCAATAAGGGTGTGTTGTGAGGCTAAATTTAGTGGGAAAGGAAAGGAGATGGGGAGAGGAAGGTTAGAAAGTACCTGGCTATTCAGATCTGGTCACCAAACACGGATAGTGCCATTACAAGTGACGTTTCGATTCTGAATGGTGATCTTTCATCAGGGCGATACTTAGAGTATCCACCACTCTGGTTGAATTTCGAAAAAAAGTGGACTCAGGTAACCCAATGCTCTTATTGAGTTACCTGAAGCGACAAAAAGCTTAACAAAACTCCCAAACTTGTGTCGCTTGAGTCAAGCCTTCTCCCAAACGGTAAATATGGCTGAAGGGCCACAAAAGTCTTCAAGAAAAGAGTCAAAGCATTCGACGCAGAAAAAAAACTGAGCACAACTGCATATTTAACTAATTTTTGAACAAAGTGTCGCTTAAGCCCTTTTGTCGTTCACATTTTTACAGGTATATGAAACAATGTTTAATGAATAAATGACCCAAATATAAAAGATCGTTGTAAAATGTATTGCATTGAACGAGAGTCAGAGCATTCGATGCAGAAAAAAACTTAACACAACTGCATATTTAACTCATTTTCGACCAAAGTCTCGCTTAGGGCATTTTGCCTTTACAGCGACGATACATATGTAGAGAGATCTAATTATTTTTACACAACCTATACAATTTTGGGATAAATCACTTTCTCCGGGTTTTTACGTCGTACTCCATGAGAAAGAAAGAGAGAGCAAAATCTTCTAAATTATCACACAGCCTTAAAGTATTGTTAGAATGTTTTTCGTGTCCCGCGTCTCCGTTGACTGCGCTCACACATTTTGATACGCGAAACAAATGAACATAACTCAACGGTTTATCAGGTTACATGCTATATTTTTGTTTATAACGATACTGTGATTTTGATATGCTACATAAATTGACATAACCCAACGGTTTTTTAAGTTTTTTATTCTTGCTAAAATATAAAAAATACATGGGTTTAGTTCATGCATGTCTCACAAGGAGGTTCCTGTGTCGAGACAGACGTAGTGTACATAAATTATAAAATATTAAATGTAAAATATTAATAAATATAAAATAAAAAGAAATAAAAAGGAGAAAGAAGAAAAGATATGAACGATGAAATTAAATGAAAATTATAACAAAGTTATTACATAGAGGTTTGCATTTTTATGGATGTTGTTAAGGTGGTGCACAATAATAAAAAGTAATAAATAGAATAAAGAAATAAAAGGGAAATGGAGAGAAAGATGAAATTAAATACATATTAGAATAGAGTTATTACGTGGAGGTAACATTTTATAGTGACATTTTATAAATTGAAAAACTGGCTATACCAATAAACAAAAACTCCATGTCGACATGTGCTATGGATGGCTATATAAATACCCTAACCCTAGTCCTAGATGCCCAGGTCTAGCCGAATCCGGCAAAATTCATCAAAACCGACAACAACAGCGCTTTCTCTTGTATATTATTTCTCTGAGGTCTTGATGTTACAGTTAATTGTTCTACAACAAATTATGTCTCCGGTGTGTAATGTATCCGCTGCAACTCCAATAAGAGCTGGCGTAAACAATTCACTACTTTGTATATTTAACTCCGGCGCACCGTTCCGTGTAACTCGCAAGACACTAATAAAACGAACTCCATTTACAAATGCTTTTTGTACCGCACGGCATCGACCTAACCTTTAGAAGCGAAGAATGGACTCAAATAAATGTGTTTCACGTTCGCGTGAATAAGTGAATTTTGCAACTTGGTAATGTTTTTCGCCAAAAAAAAACTTACATTAATTTTCTCGATTACCGTTGCAGATTTAACGTGCAGGCGGCCAAAAGAGCGGTGCACCAACAAATTTGTTTGCGCTGTATCTGCGTTGGCGCCCTTGGAGTGGTATTTCACAAAAATTAGGCGAGTAGTATTATCTGACTGCACAGACGATTTTGTTCGCTTGTTAGACAATGGCATCCCCGATTGGGGTATGGGAAGAGGGAGACGAGGAAGAGGAAGGTTGGAAAGTACCTGGCTGTTCAGATCTGGTCTCAAACGCGGACTAAGCTATTTAAATGAAGCAACGATTCGATTCTGAATGGTGGTCTCTCACCAGGGCGATACTTATCACGAGTATCACCACGAAGGCACCTTGTAGACTTGTAATTCATTAATAAATTGTTGCTTAGAATAATCAGTCTAGATGATTTTTGTCACTCTACGACTCTACCAAAACTTTGACTAGACCATGGCTTGAATGTTCTATCTTTTGTTTATTTTGTCCTATTTTTGTCATTGCTACATTTAATATCATGTACATGGCCTGTTCAAAAGAAAAGGTGAATTTTGAATTTTCACGGGCTGCGTACATTCGATTATCGATTTTTTTGTTGTTGTTATGTCGGCACACATATGTTTATCATATGTTAGCATTATCAGTTTGTTTTTGACAACTGGAAAGGTTAGTCACGTTTTTGTGTGTTCTTCGATTTTTCACTTTTGAAAAAAATGGATCAAAGATGACTGTTCTGTTATTCTGACTCTTCAAATGCGCCGATTCAAGTGTTTGATTTACTTGATCGTGCCATGTTTTTCTCGGGCGTCCTCGACTTCTTCTTCCATTCACTTTCGCATCATACATTCTTTTCACACTCCTTTCTTCGTCCATTCGCCCTACATGCCCAAACCATCTAAGCGTCCCTTTCTTGATCCTATTCATTACGCTCACATCTGCCTTGCATTCTTAATACGGTCATACATGGTTTTACCGCACATACGTCTCAAAGATCTCATTTCCACAGGTACTATCCGAGGTGAAAATATCTTAACAAGGTTTGTGGGTAGGTACTATGAGGTTTAAAGTAAATGTGCTAAGGGTAGGTACCCTCGTTCTAATTCTAAATGTGAACAAATAACGCTCGCTGAAACTATACGCTTTCTCTTGCTGTGCTAAACAATAGCAGATATTGACATTGGAATCAGTGAGCGCTCTACCCACCGTACACACATAGTTCCCGCACAGTTTCCAAGTTTTAGGCAATATTCAAGGCACACAATGTCTGCCTCCACTGCGGGGCGGCTTGCAACGCCTTTGTCACATTATGTAGATACTAAATATGTAATAAGCTGCGGAATACAAAATTTTTCCAAGAATTCGTTACCGAAATTATTCCACCAGCGGCGGCCGCACTCCGTCCTGTCGGTTCGGCCCTTAGAGTATTAATATACATGGAGACCTACTTAGCCAAGGCAGTGTAGTCAGTTTTGATCACCTCTGCCTGACTACTCTGAGTAGGCGTGGCTAGGGTCTTCATAGACACACTTTTTTTTTACAGACAAACACAAATAGAACATAACCTCAAAAAGCGTTCGCATAACAAAACGATATCAAAAATACCATTAAATGATTTATAGAGTCAGAATATCTCAGAAAACGAATAGCATAACGTTTGCTTGAATAATAATGGAAGTGTTATATACTTAATAATTCGATAATCTTAACGTGCTGTCAAAAATATTTAAAACTGTTGAAACACCTGTGAAAAATTATATATTTGACTCATTTTGGATTTATTTTTATATGCATTCATAGCACTAATCGACCTGAGGTTTTTTTTTATTTGAATAACCACGTTTCACAGTATTGTTATCAACAACAATATAGGATATAATAGAGACGAAAAAAAATTCTTACATACCTAAAAGCGGTGTGATATTTTGCAAAAACTTTTGTTGTCTCTTTCTCTCTCATGGCGTACGACGTAAAAACCCGGAGAAAGTGATTTATCGCAAATTTGTATAGGTTGAGTAAAAAAAAATTAGCTCTCTCTCCATACATATTCTTACTCCAAGGTTCGGCCGTCATCACTTAACGTCAACTCCTGAATTATGTAATTATAATTTATTTTCCTTCGGGTTGGCGTGTTCCTTAGATGTCTCCAGACGAGCGGCCGTATCCCCGGAGAGAGACGTGAGATCGCCCGGGACCACGGATGAAAAACTAACGAATAGTAAAAAAGGTATTAAGTAGTGTGAATTATGCAAAAGCTATCAGGGCTTAACGTCAAGAATCCTCCCCACAGAATCTCCAAACATTACATTATTTCTTTTAGAGTCTCCTATGTGGAGTTGATATTGTTAAAAAAAGTTGAATGTAGATCGTCGTCAACGGGAAAATACCTCCCATGTGGTCAACTTTACAAAAATGAGTTGAATACGACATTACGTAGAGTTTCAATTTGTACTCCAGGCTTCGATGTTTTTATTGGTGAGAATACATTATTGCATCTTAAACTACAGAGCGTATTTTTGATGTCTCAAAAAAACCAATCTGTTTAAAAGAACCAACTAAAATTACTAACATTTTCAACAACTACTTTGCTAAAGTCGGAGAGAATTTGGCAAAAAAAAAAATTACTTCCAGCCTAGCTAAAAATAAAATAAAAATATCAGCAAAAACATATCCAAATTTTTTCAAAAAATTTGAAAAATTCACTGATATAGATATAGAAAAAATAATAATGAGCTTGCGAGGGTCTGCGAGCCCTGGTTTCGACCATATTACGGTTAAATTATTAAAACAAATGAAACATTTAATATAAAAGCCAATTTTACACATCATTAATAACAGCATTCAACATGGAATTTTCCCGAAAAAAAAATACAACTCATAAATCAATTTTTAATTTCCTCCTGCACAATTACGTTTTTGGCACATAGGAGGTATTTTCGCGTTGACGACGATATGCAAATATTGCGTATAATGCAATATTTCGTTGAGTGTAAAAGCACATAAGGTTACTATGCACGCATATATATATATATATATATATAAGGAAAAATAAATTAAAATCTTAGTATGTATAAAAATCATAGGTTTTTTTTTAAATATTCAGCACAAATCCTGTAAAAAGTGCCAAGACTTAAAGTTTCTTTTAGGGCTTTTGAAAAGCTATTAAAAAGTTTTGAACTTTTGTAAAAACCCCTTTTTTGAGTACACGCAAGTTTTGTTTTGGGAAGCCTAAAATCATGACAACCTCTCGTAGGATAATTGTGAGCAATTAAATTTTATATTACATTATTAGATAGATGGGAGAATGTTATTTTGAAGCTTTTAAATCATCGTTAAAGTATTATATGTTATTTAGTTGTCATCATAATTAAATTTCATCACATAATTTTAACTCTAGTAAAAGTGCGGGTATTCTTTAATATTTTTTATTGATTAAAACAAAATATATTAAATCCAATGACAGTACAATGCAAAAACAACAGAAATACATTTTTAAATTAGCAAGTTTTTTAAACATTTCAACATTTCCTACAAACATATATATATTATTTCTTTCTCTTTTAAAATAAAAAGACAAACATTCCCGGGCTACGAATAACCTGACAATATTTGAAAAACTCTTACTACCATCATGATAAGTAGAAAATTTTCTTGTGCAATGATGGAGGACTTATGTAATGGCCCACCCAGTTACGCCCATGTGCAATTTACCCCACGTCACTAACCATTCATACCAATGTCTTTTTGTATTTCTTAATTGCTTCACTTAACGTCTTTCTGTCTCTTAAATTGTATTGTAAAGATCGATTTATAAAATTCTTTTGAACATGCATTATCCCATAGACCACATGTTGGACTATGATCTTTAAGTTGACCATTACTACGAATCTATATTCTACTCTCGACCTATTTCATCTCATCCATTCCTATTCAGATCGCACTGCCGTGCGGCACTTAAATATCTTCAGTTGAAGGTTTAATTTTTATGAATTCTTCCAATAAAAACTATTCAAGTCAGGTGATTATATTTTATTCTACATGCCCGAATAAAAGTGCACTTTGCCCAAGGAGCATCTGTCAAGTTCATCAGCGAACATTACACTTAGCTAGCAGTGGAATTGAACCCACGACGCCCGGGTGGGAATCCGACGCGTTTTTCCACTCAGCTACTAACCTGTCAAGTGTTTTTTGATTACATTAAATTGATATTGGTTGAAGATATATGATATAATAGCTTTCTTGTGTCTATATTCCGTGTAGTTAATTACATCAGCCACCTCTGCGTACGTATTACCAACTACATGCAATGTAAGTACAAGCGAGTGTCTGCAAGACTCAGTCCTGATTGTTACAACTAAATAGAATTTTGGATTGAGTAATTCTCGTTGGTATGTGAAAGGGAATAAAATATATCTATTGGTGATTTATTCGGTAGAATTCTACCTCTTGTCATGCTATGCTGTGCCAAGATTTTTTTCCCACCATGGGATATGCTAAGCATGGCATGGTTTCTGCTGCGACAGTATTTTTCAGGCATGAACAAGTAGCAGCATGCCAAGAGCTATGGTCAATCAATCAAGTGGGTTATAATTTCAAAGCAGTTTTTCACGAGACCAGCATTACGCCTGGTCTCTAAGATTTAATAATTTGTCTCCTCGAGTAAGATGATGAGATGCATGAACTTAGGGTAGGTTCTGTGCGAACGCATATACACAGATATTTATTATTTCTAATTTTGAAACTGTTGATTCGTGGTGGAACTCCATTTTAATGCTACCAATTTTTTAAGTTTATTCCACTATTTTTTATTTTAGACCTGACCGGTTTCACCTTCAGACTTTTTACAATTTTAAGTAAATCAATGGCATATATATAAATATATTTTTATTTTTAAAAGAAAGACAAACATTCCCGGGCTACGAATAACCTGACAATATTTTGAAAACTCCTACTGCCATAATAAGAAGCGGAAGATGTTGCTTGTGCAATGATGGGGGACTTAGCCAGCAGAGGAATTGAACGCACGACGCTCTGGTGGGAATCCGACGCGTTTGTCTACTCAGGTACCGACCGGTCCAATATACTATTAGTGTCCGGAATGGACGCCTATTCAGTCTCATAGTGAACATCTGTGACTTTAGGTTTTATTTTATTACTGACAAAGGCGGCTTTACAATAACATTCAAAAATACATTCGTTTCATTACCTTCTGGGAGACGGGTTACATGGGATGCGTTAGATACGCTTGTGGGTTTTTTTTTCTATAATATCTTTGGTTGTCAGCTTTATTTTTAACAGTTGGCTATTTTTGAATTTACTCATTGATTTTCCCGTCTCTGTTTGATTAATGTATTTTATTGAAGGTACATTTTACATTGGTGGTTTGGTAAAATATCCTAAAATAATACATTTGTAATTGCATTTATGCTGCTAAATTCTTTGCACCTTGCGATTACAAAATTAAGAAGTTTGTAGCAAGTTGAAGTAAGCTTTATGACTCGATAACGTCAGCCTGGGATCAAAAACAACCCCGAGATCTTCGAGGCCAGATACGAGGGTGACTTTCCCGGGAAGTGGCGGTTTACAGGCAATCACGGCCTGTCGCGCTGGCGCTGCTCGTCCGGGCTCGGAGGATTGCCCAGTCCGCCCGCGCCCCGAACCGAATCTTTCCAGAAATTCCAACTTGTCTCGGACGTTACTTCGCATTTTAATCGACGCAAATACTGCTGTTGCACCGTTGAGCGGCGCGCGGCTGGGGACGCCAATACGACCAATACATAATTGCCTATAGGTTTGTTGAACGGTAATTCTATCAGTTGAATTGCAAAGTTGACCGATTTTGCAATAATTGTTGTATATATGTTATACGTATAAATGATTTGCAGTAAAAAAATTTTTATTGAAAATATAAATATATATATATATATATATATATATATATATATATATATATATATATATATATATATATATATATATATATATATTTTTGATTAAGGTTTTCACGGTTTACCCGCGTAACGTAGTCCTTTAAAGGACTTTTTAACTCCTGACGTTTTGTTTTAGCTTCTGGACCAAACAGACGTGCGAAAGCTATCAGTTTGTGACAGAAACTCAAGACATAAGGCCTCTGAAGATGGACAGTGTGATCTGTTCGAAACGTCAGGAGTTAAAAAGTCCTTTTAAGGACTACGTTACGCGGGTAAAACTGAGAAAATTGTTCTACATATATATATATATATAAAGCATAAGATGCAGTCAATGGTTGAATGATACGGGTGGTGATATACTGAAATATTCGGACAATTATAGTAGTACTGGGCGTTGACGATAATTCTAAAAATGCCACTGCCGTTATCGTCAGCTGTTAAATATAACCGTTGAAAATAACGCCGACGTTGACGCGACGATATTGATTTTAATAATAATAATCCCCTGTTGGGAGAGTTGTGACAGTTGGACCGTTGGTGTCGTTGAGGGTGTTATTTTATAACGTAACAGCTATATTTTATTATTATTTCTAATTTTATAACTGTTAATTCATGGTGGAATTCCATTTTAATGATTAAATAAAAACAAATTTATAACTTTATTCCACTTTTTTTATTTTTGACTGGTACGGTTTCAGCCTATAACGGCCATCTTCAGACTAGTACAGGTTGTTCTTATTCTATGGCTTATATACTATTTATTGAAACCGGTCCAGTCAAACATAAAAAAAGTGGAATAAAGTTATAAATTTGTTTTTATTTAATCAGCTATATTTTTCTTGTCACCAATAGATTCGTTTAACGCTAGGTTCCACGAATCGGCCGTTTCGGATAGGAAAATCCACGAAGACGTCTGGTAGGGAGGTGTTGGATTTCAAAGTGATAGTTTTTTAGGTTCTTACCTTCATGTTTTTTTGGCAAGTCCCCTACCTAACCAACCATTTCGCCGTATCGAATTCTGTATTCAACCACACCATGCTTGAAACAATTGGATATCGAACAGAAGAGTTTTGGTGTGAAAAAAAGTAGTTGCTCGTTTGTTTCGCTAGATCCTCGGTTTGTTGTTTCATCTCCAAAAAATATAAAATAAATGTGGTGTTTTGTGCATAAGTTGAACATGTTTTATTTACGCGTAGGTATATTATGTATTCATGCAAAACTTTATGGGGTCGAGGCTACATGGACTCCTCATATATTAATTTTGCTTATATAATCTGCCGTAATGAATTAACTTCTAAATAATATACATAGCCTGTTCAAAATAAAAGGTGGATTTTGAATTTTCGCGGGCTGTGTACATTCGACTATCGATTTTTTTTTGTTATGTTGGTACACATATTTTTATCATTACACACAAAAACGTGACTAACCTTTCCGGTTGTCAAAAACAAACCACTATTCCAAAATGGCTGATAATGCTAACATATGATAAACATATGTATACCAACATAACAAAAAAAAAAACGATAGTCGAATGTACACAGCCCGCGAAAATTTAAAATCCACCTTTTCTTTTAAACATGCGTCGTATATGCAGTAAGTAGTATTACTGATTTTTTACTTTTTCAGCATCGGGTTATGGTGATAGGTATCATACAGTTTTTACTAACACGAATTAAACCAAACACGCTGTATTCTGTAAGTGTATTAGCAAAATCAGCATTATTAAATTGTTGAGCATGCCTGCCGGAGACACTGTGGATATTTCCCCGAACAAATTGCCCCGCGCCACAGCGTCTAGATGGTGCGAAAAACAATATTTAAATGTCGAGATTGCCCGGGAGACGCTGCACATTAATGCAGGGGCACGTAAGATGAACTGCACTCGTCTGGGGGGATCAACCATCGGCGGGGGAAGGGGGTTACTCAAAGATAATAAATACACGCTTTACGGGGCCCTATACCTACATTATATATATATTTATATATATACCTACAACGCGAACCCTGCTGCCATACCCAGTACCTGTCGTACCGGGTGAGAAAATCAAAAGCCTTCTGAATTAACGAACGCTATTGGCGTAAATAAAAAAAATGTCCGAAGAAGCGAAGCTAGCAGTCAACAATGGAGTGCTTATACCAACCCTGGCGGTGAGGCATGAAACAGATTTACGTATGAGTATATAAAACGTGGAACCTAGTGCGCGATCTCGCCATCATCGGTGTGCCAAAAAACTAAAATTGAAATATTATACTCTGGTGGTGACAATGATCTACTTTCATAGATCCATAAGTATATATTATTTCGAGAACAGCTTGAAATAATACATTCTTATAGATCTATGAAAGTAGATTATTGTCTTGAAGTGGATTAGTTTCTGTATTTGGGAAGTATGTTCTAGAGAGACGGAAAGGCTGATAAAGATATTGAAAGAAAATTGGCGCAAATAAAACGTCCAAAGAAGCGAAGCTAGCAGTCCACAATTGAGTGCTCATACCAATCTTGATGTATGACAGTGAGGCACGCAACTGGCAGGGAAAGGATGAAAGATCGACGTATTTAAATAACTGTAGAAATGAGATCCCTGTGACGTATGTGCGGTAAAACCACGTAGAACCGTGTTGGGGATTTCCGGAAAGAATGCGAGGCTGATTTAAGCTGGATTCACACCAAAGTCCGGATCCGCTCAGTGACGCTATTGTTCCGCATGAGAGCTTATTGATATGGTATGAATATCAATAAAGGAGTATGTGCTAAGACAAAGTTGTGTGGCAGTATATCCTTCTGCCCACCCTTGTGATATTTAACTACTTAGTTAGTTAAATAATTATTTTGAAGTGTAGAAATACTTACATCGCAGATTTTTAAAAATTAAAAACCATTTATTTATCACTAAATAATATTTTTAATAATTAATAATAAAAAATATTATTTAGTGATAAAAAAATGGTTTGAATTTCTTCTTTTAATATGGTTTTATAAAAAGTTACTTTTTCATTTCTTTAAAAAAATATTGGTTGTGTCAATTTTTTTTTTTAATTATCGTTTGTGAGTACATTATTTTTAACATACAAATCGTAATAAATCAATTACTTAAGACAACCAAACTAATGTCTTTATTTGCATTTTCTTTTACCCACGTAGAGATTTTTTTGGAATCGGTCCCCTGAGACCAAAGTCACCATCAGCAAGAAGCCGAGAGGTTGTCCATAGTAGCCACTGAGAAAAAAAAACATAGAAGTGTGTCGTGAATGTTTCCGAGCGATTTTGTCAGCTCTATTCTTCCTTACTTCTGCCGAAATTCTCATTTTTTTTTTCAAATATGGAAATTATATCTTGAACAGATATGTAATTAACTGTAAAATATAATCGTACCGAACAACTACGACGGCTTCCATGCTCGAGTGCTAAGACACATGACTAAGAATCCAAAAATCGCTGGTTCAAACCCGGCGTGCGCCAATAACTTTTATTTTATCGATATGTGTCATAACACATTTAATTCATATAAAATAATAAAAAGCATATTTGCGACACGTTTCAGAGTGGTAGATACTTTAAGTATCGCCCTGGTCAAAGACCACCATTCAGAATTGAAACGTTGCTTGAAATGGCTTTAGCAGTGTTTGGTGACCAGATATGAATAACCAGGTACTTCTCAACCCTTCTCTTCCCCATCTCTTTTACCTTCTCACTATCTCCAGTATTAAAACATACCCCAATTGGGGATGCCATAGTTTCACTGGTTCTAGACGGTTGTGAGCAGTTGATCATCCCCAATTGGGGCATGTTTTTGAGTCTGAAAGTAGTGGGGTGAAAAAAGAGATGGGAAGAGAAGATTGGGAAGTGTTTTGGGGCCTAGGAGCAGTGGCGGCTCGTGACTGCTAGGTGTAGTAAGTGACTTTTTAGTGGTAAGATTAAAAACGTCATTTTTGATGTTGTTGAACATCAAACATTTAATTTTTTTCGTAATTTCAATTTTGAAAAATGATTTTTTTTCAGAAATCTGTGCAGTGCACCACCAAAACTAAAAAATCCTGAAAATCTTCATAAAACGAAAAAAAAATGTAAAGCTAGATCAACACTAAAATTTTTTTTCAGTCTTTGCTATAGCCTCAAACAACTTCCCACCGCGACTGCTAAAGGCCTCAAACAACTCAAAATCTTTTCAGTCTTAGTGCTCACTAAAAACTCACGAGCCGCGACTGCTCCTAGGCCTCAAACAACTTCCCAATCTTCTCTTCCCATCTCTTTTTTCACCCCACTACTTTCAGACTCAAAAACATGCCCCAATTGGGGATGCCATAGTCTCACTGGCTCTAGACGGTTGTGAGCAGTTGGGACTCTTGTGCGGTTCTCACTATAAAAAATAAATAAATAATAAACTGATGCCCGAAAAAAACTAGAAAAGTCTGAACACTATAATAAATAAAAAGTTTGTAATACCTAATAACAATAATGATAGTTAAAATAAGAAATAATGAAATTAAATCAAAATTTATTGTCCTGTTTTTTGCATTTTTATAGTGAATACCGCACAAGAGTCCCAACTGCTCCCAACCGTCCAGAGCCAGTGAGACTATGGCATCCCCAATTGGGGCATGTTTTTGAGTCTGAAAGTAGTGGGGTGAAAAAAGAGATGGGAAGAGAAGATTGGGAAGTTGTTTGAGGCCTAGGAGCAGTCGCGGCTCGTGAGTTTTTAGTGTGCTAAAGCACTAAGACTGAAAAAAATACATTTTTAGTGTTGATCTGGCTGCATTTTTTTTCGTTGTATGAAGATTTTCAGGATTTTTCAGTTTTGGTGGTGCACTGCACAGATTTCTGAAAAAAAAAATCATTTTTCAAATTGAAACTACGAAAAAAATAAAATGTTTGATGTTCAACAACATCAAAAATGACGTTTTTTTAATCTTACCACTCTAGCACACTAAAAAGTCACGAGCCGCCACTGCTCCTAGGCCTCAAACAACTTCCCAACCTTCCTATCCCCATCAATGACGTTACATATATAGACACGAAAGCCTTAGAATGTTAACACAAAATGTGGCAAGCAAAACACACACGTAACCAGCAAATTCATCATTCAAATATCGGTCATGTATGACAAAGATAGACATTCATAGAATATACATATATGTATGAACGAAACAGATCCGAAGTTTAGACCGCGTTCCATACTTGCTTGAAACGATCTCGAGCGACGCGTGACCGTTTAGTACTAAATCGGCTCAAACACCGATCACACCAACTAGCGTAATTATTGCTCGCCACTTTGAGAACGCTACAACGTGTCTATATACATGTATTTATGTAACGTCATTGATCCCCATCTCTTTATTCTCCACACTAGGAGTCGAAAGGTCCAAAGTAAATTAGCGACACAGTGTCTAAAATCGGCACTTCTTGGGAAGATGCGTTCAGTGGTGGTAGCGTCACACTGGCGCCATTACCGCCGAGAGCTCCGGGGACCCGCGGGTCTAATTACCGTAATGATATCTTAGGACTAAGTAATGAGCGAGGCCCCAGCCCGACTCCTCCAAGTATCATTTCGATGTTGAGATCAAGTGGGGCAGTGCCCACTTCCACTTGCACCGTACACTTTTACTGATTAATGACATTTTTTTACATGTAGGTACACAATCTCACCATGGCTTAGGTTGAGTTGTTTCATCCCTAAGTCGCGGTTTAGCCAAATTAATTAATTTTTCCGAAATTTTAATTTTTTCACTCCGCTGTAATGTCACGAATGTTTGCCGCGTTTAACCTGTGCTTTAGTGGGGTTATTGCATCCTTGATCGGGGTGTGTTCTGAGAGAAAGGAGATGTGAAAGAGGATGGCTGAGAAGAACCTGTTAAAACGGCGTTCAAAATACAATGTTTTGGCCATATTTAAGTTTGTCTGATTCGGGGGTAATCTTGAAGTTTAGTTAAGTCTAGAGCCAGTGAGACTATGGCATCCCCAAATAAAGTATGTTGTGAGGCTGAAGGTAGTGGAGAGGGGTAGGATATTAGGAAGAGGAAGGTCGGGAAGTACCTGGCTATTCAGATCTGGTCACCAAACACGGCTTAAGCCATTTCAAGCAACGTTTCGATTCTGAATGGTGGTCTTTCACCAGGGTGATATTTAGAGTATCTACCACTCTGAAACGTGCCGTAAATAAACTTTTTATTATCTTATTAATTAAATGTGTTATTACACATATTAATTAAATAATAGTTATTGGCGCACGCCGGGTTTGAACCTGCGACCTTTGGATTCGTAGTCGAGCGTCTTATGAAGGCTGTCAAGTAACAAAATATGGAGATAGAGCTAATTCTTTTTACCCAACCTATACAAATTTTTGATAAATCACTTTCTCCGGGCTTGTACGTCAAGAGACAACAATTTATCCGAATTATCAAACCGCTTTAAAGTATTGTTAGAATGTTCTTCGTGTCCCGCGTCTCCGTTGACTCCGCCCACACGTTTTGATACGCGAAATAAATTGACATAACTCAACGGTTTATTAGATTACATGTTATATACGAGTATATTTTGTTAACAACACTCCGAAAAAGTGTT
Source organism: Drusus annulatus (assembly GCA_022651775.1). Lineage (NCBI taxonomy): Eukaryota > Metazoa > Arthropoda > Insecta > Trichoptera > Limnephilidae > Drusus > Drusus annulatus. The sequence continues at coordinate 20,905 of JAGWCC010001401.1, forward strand.
AAACGAATAAACAAAAACATTATTTCGATATGTGCTATGAATGGATGTACAAATACTCTTGCCCTATTCCTAGCCACGCCCAGGTCTAGCCGAGTCCGGCAAACCTTGAAAAACTGACTACGGCTCTCTCTACAGCGCTCTCTCTTCTATATTATTGCTCTGAGGGGGTAATGCATATTTGGAACAACCCGGCCATAGAGAACTGATTTCGTCACATTTGGTATAAAGCAGAAATCTGTTTTTCTTTTCATTTTTGAGCGATGATCTCTAGCGTCATGAAATTTGCAAAATTACACAACTATTTATTTTAATGTCGTAATTTCCATAATTAGCTATAGAGTTCGAAATATTCGTTTGACTGTAAAAAATATTATGAGACCCCATATCGTCGCCTGGAGGCAAAAGGTCTGAAGCGCCATTTAAGGAAATTTACACCAGAGAACTTTTTTTTTTTTTTCAACAAAATTTAATAAGTTTTTAGTACCTGGTTGGATTTTGAAAAAAAGGTAATTCAATGCTCTCACTGAGTTACTTGAAGCGCAAGAAGCTAAAAATGTCTAAGCTTGTGTCGCTTGAGTCAAGCCTTCTCCTATTGGCAAATATATTTCAGATGACTGAAGGGTCACAAAAGTCTTCAGAATCAAACGAGAGTCAGAGCATTTGATGCAGAAAAAAACCGACCAAAACTGCATATTTGACTAATTTCAACCAAAGCGTCGTCTAAGCCCTTTTGCCTTTCCAGCGATGATTTTGTTTGTTCCATGTTTGTTTCAATTGCTCAATTACTAAGAAATGGATTATATTAAAAAAAAAACAATTGTATTTCTATTGGATCTTTTTTAACAGTCGGTATTTCAGTACCTACCCTTCACGGTTATAACAGTTTATGTTGCCCAACACGCCGTATTTTTATGGGGATGTAATATCTTACGCATACGAATAAACTAGTTCCCCTTTCTCGTTGGATCATGAAACTAACCCCTGCTCGTTAATCTCCCGTCCGCTTGCGAATAACTCCCTATTGTGTGTCAAGCGATTTTTTTAACTCCACCTTCCGAAAACAACGTTCCGTCATTTTCACTGATCTTCTACTGCGGTGTTTGTGTAGTTGTTCTCCATCTGCTGGCTTCTTTCCAAACTGTTGGTAAGATTGTCTGTCATTGAGTTGATGACTCTAAATTGTCTATGTAATACTTACCGCTGATAAATATCTTTATCATAATTAAGTACGATAAACGGCAGATCAATTGACAACATAAATAAGAACCAAAAGACGTTACTGATTGCAATTGGATTTGTTTTGTAACTCGCTGCCACTAACAAAGATACTAACACAAACGAGTCACTCGAACGTGAAACAGCTCACAGCATATATATTTTATGTATTCTAGTGAACATATAATAATCTACTCTGACGTAGGCGGCGTTTAGCATATCGTCGCTGGAAAGGCAAAAGGGCTTAAGAGATTTTGGTTGAAATGAGTTGAATATGCAGTGTTGATCAGTTTTTTTTTCTTCGTTGAATGCTCTGACTCTCGTTTGATTCTGAAGACTTTTGTAGCCCTTCAGCCATCTAAAATATATTTACGATTTGGGAGAAGGCTCGACTCAAGCCACACAAGTTTGGGACTTTTCAACTTGTTGTCGCCTCAGGCAACTCGATGAGAGCAGTGAATTAACTTTTTTATTCCAAATCCTACCAGGTACTAAAGACTTATGAATTTTATTGTAAAAAAAAAACTTTAAATATGTGTAAACTTCCTAAAATGGTGCTTCAGACCTTTTGCCTTTCCGGCAACGATATTTAGTTACTGCTTTTGACACATTATTTGACGGTCAGTGGGGCGCTCGCTGCCGAGCGATTAGCTGAGCATATTATTTTTATCGCGCACGTATTTTTGAAAGCGTAGATTCATATTGTGCAATAATTTGATAGATATTATTTAATCTAATATCATACATATTTTATGCGAGTACAGCAGGCCGGCAGTGCTTATGTGCCATTACGCAGTGCGCGAAGACCTGCAATTCATTACGATATTCTTCGTGGACCGTATCGCAAAGTCGTTCGCAGCATACGCAAATGAATTTGTTCCGCCATTTTTTTCGGGAACTCCTCTCACCAATTTTTTTCTAGGGTATTGAGCCACGGGCCCAAGAAGTGTCTTAATCCCCCGCTACGTGTACGTACAGGTATGTACAAAATAATATATTTACATATGTGCACCTCCCGCCAGCCACCCGCGAGGGAAGAGTGTGAAGTTAACAAATGGCCATCGGCAGGAGGGCGAGATAAACTGCGTGTATCAATAAGGAGACTCACCCCCGGTGGAAGACGCTACCAATAAGTTAAGGAGCGTGATAAATGCGGGCGGTTTCTCCGGGCTTCGAGCGTCCGGGCGCTGAGGCGAAGGCACGATGCGACGCGGTACCCCCGAGACGGGAAATAAAGTGAGGTGTGCGAACGGGTCCTAAATTATTCATGTTTACTGTTGCTGCATAACAGCTTTTCTGGAATTTTCTTAATAATTTTATTATGTGCATATCTGATCTGAACGGATTCCAAGCCGGGGATAATTAACACTCCCTTTCTGAAGAGGGTTTTAATGTCACCTCGAACAAAAGTGCGATATCTTAAAAAAAAGATTACCAAAATATTAATGTATTTCATTGTATACTTTCGAGTGGGATTTTACATGTAAGGTTTACAATCAACAGTGAATAAATTAAAATTATTTACACAAGGAACATAAAGAATAGTTGTAAAGTAGTCAAAATAGTAATGATTAAAGATATATGATATTTTGGCCTTTTTGTATCTACATTCCTCAGCCAATATTAAGCATATGTTTTTCTCGTATTACGAAAAACAAATTATCTAAGATTATGTCATGAAAACGCTTAAATAAGCAATATCAAATGAGGTGATAAAGTTAACACTTCGGATGGTACGTTTGATTTTTACTTTCAGGTACAGCCTCCACGGTCGAGTGGTAAGACACTCGACTAAGAATTCGGAGGTTGCGGGTTAAAACCTGGAGTGCGCAAATAAATTTTGTTTAATCAATATGTGTCAAAACACATTTAAATAATACATAGTATATTTGCGGCACGTTCCAGAGTGCTAGATACTCTGAGTATCACCCTGGTGAAAGACCACCATTCAGAATCGAAACATTTCTTGAAATGGCCTAAGCCGTGTTTAGTGACCAGATTTGAATAGCCAGGTATTTCCCAAACTTTCTCTTTCCCATCTCCTTCCCCTCCTCACTGCCTTTCCAGCCTCACAACATACCCCAATTGGGTATGCCATAGTCTCACTGGCTCTAGACGATTGGGAGCAGTTGGGTCTCTTGTGCGGTATTCACTATAAAAAAATATTTACCAAGAAGCGGATGACTGAATATATATTTCTTCAACCCTCAAGAAGGTTCAGGTAGAGCCGAAACCGGTTGCTAAATTTATCTAATGAAGTGGTGTCAAAACAAAGTTACTTTTATTTAAAATTTAAATTATTATTTAAAATTAGTTCCGTTGCATTTTAAGTAGGCAACTACACTGGCAACCTTAAAATAAAGGTTTTAGGCAATAATAATCATAAGTTGACATTTGAATATCAATATCACGATATGCATCTTGTAAAAAGAAAAATCGATGGTCCACTCCTCATGTGAGTGCCTCTTCTTAATTTACCATGAGAGTCAGTAAATCTAAAAAAAATATACCTAAATACATCATCTTAAAATAAACATAAATACAAAATTACCACGATAAAAAATAACTAACTAACTAACCATCACGCCGTTTCCCCACAGGGGTAGGCAGAGAGGACGGACCGCCATAGACCTTGCTTCATTCATACATCGTCTCATACATACTCTTCTGTTATTCTGACTCTTCACATGACCCGACTCAAGTATTTGATTCACTTGATCGTGCCATCATATTAAGATTTTAAATTTTCTTATGTATTAATTACAAACATGATTTGCATCAAATAAATGATCATTATCAAAACATTTATATCCCTAACTTCGAACTCACACCCACGTATTTTATATTTGCCCATTCTCTTCTCAAATTGCTAGAAGGGGAAAAACATTAATGAATACTAAATCATTCGAAAAAATTGTATATTTATAATTCGAAATGATTTTTTAACATTTACAGCTGAAAATTCAAAAATTTTTTTTACGGTTCCTCTACATGAGAGAGTTTGGTTTTTACCCATGGCTGTTTCCAACAGCGTTTATCTCGGGAATGCTGGGTGTCTGTAGCCTTAGTTCGAGGAGGAATATAGCATTACTGTTTTTTGCTCATAAACTCCTGAACGGTGTATTATTAATACCTGACATCCTGGTGGAAATTGGATTTCATGTCCCGGATAATTTCACGCGAGGCCGCCAACACAGGCTTCTGTTTCTTCCCAGGTGCAGAACTAACTTACCAATGGTGATGCCCCCGGGATGACTAACTAGGTTTATTAACTGCCTTGCAGGAAATTTGGATATTTTTAACACGAGCTACAACAAGTTTAAGCAAGAACTAGCTATTAAGTTCTAACTATATTATGTACTTCTTGTAAACATTTTTTAGCTGTTTTTATACTTCTTTTTACCTTAATCTCTGTGTTATTAAAATTATCATTTTTTTGTGTTTTTTGCAACGTTATGGTGTAAAACTCTTTTTGCAAATATAAAATATATAAATAAATGTTTGGAATGATGTGAAGAACTTTATTAATTACAGTTTTAAATCTTCAAATAAACCATCTCGTCTAATTTTTCTAGAGCACGAATACGATCGCGACATACTTTTCAGTTACTCGACAGAGAAAAACAAATCAGTTTTATTATGTAAGTAGGTGCCCGCTCTACTAATATATATGGTATTACACATCTGGTTAAGTACTAGTATTTGGCTTTATGGTTCATGCCTTCGATAGCTCAGTTGGTAGAGCGGTGGACTGTAATGTGAGAGTTTGTAGATATCCATAGGCCGCTGGTTCAAATCCGGCTCGAAGGAATTTGGACAGGTGTCTTTTTTATTTTGTATTCAAAGATTTAAAAAAATATTTTTTACTACTCGGTGGTGGCGAAATATGTAATTATTCAGGTGATTAGTTAGTTTACTGAAATGTAAAATTAAGGCGTCGACTCCTTTGAATAACAAGATTCCATCTGACACCGCAAAGTTATGCTATAATAAACTCTAAAGTAGCTTTCCATAGAGCCTATTATAAAAAATATATATATTTACTCTTCATGTTTATTTACAATATTGTGCATACATTGTCCTCCACGCTAGGAGTTCACCTGTGATGCGGAGGACATCATAAGATTATATGATAAAACAATCTAAAATTAAACATATAAAATAAAGCCACTTTAACACGAAAAAATCATACAAAATAATAAATTATCTAAAAATTAATCAATTTTTTTTTTTAATAATAATTAATCATTTCAGCAATGTCATGCTATAATAATTAGTTATTAATAATTAATTATTTTATCATGACATTGCCGTATCAGATAGAACCTTGTTATTCCAAGGTGTCTATATTTAATAGCCTTTTTCTTAATCTGTCGCATTTTAAAAGCGCCCTCAAGGTGATATTTTATTTAAAAAAATAACACTATATAAATTAGCTAAGTGTTATTCTCCTTTTCCTTTCCCAATTTCTTTTTATTTTTATTAATTTTTTACATGAATACCGTACAAGAGTCTCAACTGCTCCCAACCGTCTAGAGCCAGTGAGACTATGGCGTCCCTAATAGTGTGTTACAAACAAATGTGTTGTGACACATATTAATTAAATTAAATTTATTTGCGCACCCCGGTTTCGAGCCCGCGACCTCTGGATTCACAGTCGGGCGTCTCACCACTCGACCATGCAGGCCGTCAATATCAAATGTGGCCAATGCCGATCTGCAGGCCGTCAATATCAAATGTGGCCAATGCCGATCTGCAGGCCGTCAATATCAAATGTGGCCAATGCCGATCTGCAGGCCGTCAATATCAAATGTGGCCAATGCCGATCTGCAGGCCGTCAATATCAAATGTGGCCAATGCCGATCTGCAGGCCGTCAATATCAAATGTGGCCAATGCCGATCTGCAGGCCGTCAATATCAAATGTGGCCAATGCCGATCTGCAGGCCGTCAATATCAAATGTGGCCAATGCCGATCCGAAGCCGCAAATGTTTTCTAAAATAAGTAAAACATACAAAAAATATAAAGTACACTCTAACATAAAACGGCTTCACCACAGTTTTTTAGGTTCATAAATTTTAAGCTGAAAATTTCAATTGAAAACATTGATTATGTTTGATGTATCATTTGTATCTAGTTACGCTTTTCGACAGAAGAATTATTAGAGACCTTTTTTGCTGTACTATATAGTCATTAATCACCTGATTGACAGCCCTCGCCACCATAAAATATCATGTGCCAATGAAGAACACAAGACAAAATGTAACATTTTTCTGCAACAAGTATACTACCAACCATCAGTCAGACTCGCTAACTAACAGGATGCATGATCTGGGCAACAAGTTTGGGGGTATTGTTAATATATTCAATGACTTCATTATTTGGTTATTTTCTGTTGAAAATTATTGATATTATCTTTTTTGAATAATGTATATATATTTAAAAACATAAACCTTTAAAACTGATTCTATTTAAAATATTATTTTCCGAATTTGTAAGAAGTTGCCTTCCGTAAATAAAGATGGATAGTTTATCCAAGACACCATCTCAGTACACAACTGTGCTCGGAAAAAGCTTTGCATACCATTACAAAGATAGCTGCCTATATCGGGGGAAAATAAAAAATAATGCCAGTTTTTAAAATGGTTTTGGTAGCTAGATTGGCAGAGATGTAACTTCCTGTTAGAGTAGGGGTCGTGACCTCATTATTTTTATTTGTTGTCTTTTTTTGTTTCATATTTCCTTGAAAATTATTTACATAATTAATTAGAAGTAAAGTAAAAATAACAGTAATATATTGTGTTATAATACGCAGTTAGGCATTTAATGAGATTAGTAATTAGAATGGTGCCTGTTGGATTTCAAAGACATAATTTGTTAGGTTCTTACCTTTTTGTTTTTCATCCAGTTCCTACCTTATCCAACCATTTAACCGTATTCAACAACACCAAGTTTGAAAACAAGCGACAATCGAAACAGAAGAGAGTTATGTGAAAAAACGTGTTCGTTCGTTGGTGTCTCGCTTGGTCGTTCGGTTTGTTGTTGTTCTTCAAATAATATTAACTTAATGTGTTTTTTGTTGTGGCGATCGTTAATAATACAATGTGTGAAAATAATTAAGAACTTCAATGGTGAGTGAATTGGTTTCCTTCTTCATTCATTTCATAATCTCTCCACATCCATAATTAGACACTTCCATCAATCATCGTTTTACAATCCACTATTTTCAAAATTCATAGAAAGCTGAAAACACGTTCGGTGTTTTATCACAGTTTTGGAACGGTGCCTAAATAATAAAAGATATTAGAGTTAATACAATTTGCTCATTTAAATTATGTTTTTATTATCATGTCACAGTCTTTTAGATATGTTGGAACCGAGCTGTGATCATTGCTTTCCCAAAACTTGCAAGAAAAAAATATCGTTACACTGAGAAGCAAATTCGTCCTACAACACTGAACAGTCAATCCAAAGAAATATGATCTTACCGGCTTGAAAGAAAACTGACATAGAGAATTATAAGACCTTTTAACTCCTAGGCCCCAGAATGTTTATTTCACGATACTGGTTATATCCACAAGAAAGATTTTCAATATCCAATTTTTTTTATCCGTTTCACCAGAAGTAAGAAAACATTGACAGTTTGTTTGCCGTGACTTATGGGGAGGTGGGGGGGCCTCGCGCCACTCTCCTCCGGTGTCTGTGCCCCGGGGACTCGGAGCCCTAATTGATATTTATATGAGCATTCGATTCCCTGGCATATCGTAAATACTGCCGGTGAACCTACCCAGAATATGCCCCGTTATAATCCATACAAGTTTATGTAACTTTAAAGGCGAAATACGAATATCAAGGACACAGCATGTTTAATAATACAAATTTAAACTAACTTGTACCTGTAAATACGATATATAGATTTCTTATTGTCTTAATGTTACAAATAAAATTTATTTAAAATATGCTGCACCATTAGAATGCCGCTACTTTTTCAAAAACAAATCGGTTATAAAAACCTTACATTTTTAAAAATTTCGCATTCATTTGGAACTGTCAGGAAAATTGAGATTTTTTTAAAATTCGTGTTGCCAAATGGACTAACTTATAACATAAATAAATATTATAGTACCTACTGTAAAATGTTTGATAGAACAGCATTTATGTAGTATGTGCAATGGGGTAACACGATTCCATTTTTTTTTTCATTATTTTTTTTTTCGTTATGAGAATCGTGTGTACAATATAATTGATGGTCTATGTGTTTAAGTGGTTTAGTTCCCATACTATAAATCCAGAGAAAGTGGATTCAAATCTCGGTGTGTGAAAATAAATTATATATTATTAATTTGTTTTTATGTCCCAATCAATAATTTTAAAAAAATGAACAACATTTGCTGCACGTTCCAAAGTATTAGATACTTTTAATTTTGCCCTGGTGAAAGACCACCATTCAGAATCGAAACTTTGCTTGAAATGTTTTTAGCCGTGTTTGGTGACCAGATTTGAATAGCAAGGTTCTTCCCAAACTTACTTTATCCATTTCTGTTCCCTCCACAATACTTTTAGCCTCATAACATATCCTAATTGGGGATGCCATAGTCCCACTAGCTTCTGACAGTTGGGAGTAGTCGAGACTTTGTGCGGTATACACATTAAAATTAAAAAAATAGTTACAAAAATTAACACTCCCGCCAGAAATATCTCGCGGTAAAATCAGGAACTACAACGTGTATGGTGTTAAAATAACTACATGTTTTTCCAATGTCCTTTGGAATCTGTCCTTGTTGATCTTACTGTGGGCAAATTCTCGGCGGCGTAATACCTAGCGCCAGTGAGAAACACTCCCCGATATTTGTAAGCAAGGTAGTTGGGCTGCCATTCCTAACCTGTCTCGGAACATGGTTCAGACCGGTACAGTTTCATTGGAATTCTGTTGTCACGATGGAAGAACAGGGTACTACATTCCCTGTACCTGCCTCGTACCTTGTACCCAGAACCAGGTACCTCGTGTCCCTTGCCTGGAGTACGTACCCAAACGTTGCCTAACCTCGAGGGAAGGGGGCAAATGGAAATACAATGTGGACCATTGTTGAAATTTAAAAGACAGGGGTTGCAATATCTCTCACTTGTTGAGAATGCCTTATCAGCCACCCCAGACTGGGAGGAGGCAGGAATGCAAGGGAAAGAGTAAGAAGCAACATGATTGTCTATTCGCTTTATAGCTGCATGACTTGTTGTTTCGCCAAAAACTTTCAGCGACGAAGTTTTAAGTTTTTTTTTGCTGAAATTTCAAATTGAAATAATATTTACAATATTTTTAACAGCTTCTCTGAGAGAAGATGTGTATGGTAATAAAACAATTTAAAAAATATTATTTTTGTTGTTATTGTATTCAACACTTTGTTTGATTTGTTTAATCTGTAGAACTCCTTTTTTTATATTTTTTCATTCAACTCAACTAAATGAAACATTATTATTATTTAGTTTGCTATTTTTAGTGCCAGCTGTTTTGGCCTTTAAGGCCATCATCAAACTGTCTCAACTTTGTTTGAGTTTAAAAGCAAATAGTTTCGAATACAATCGTGCTGTTCGTTGCTCAACGGTGTTGTTAGTTGAAAGTCACTAGTTATAAGTATTAGGCATAAGTCAATATTAATATGTCTTAGTTGTTGGTTTAAATTCTAAGTCATTAATCACAAATTTTAGCTGTATCTACATAGTTATGAGATATAATTTATACGCCATTAGTTATTGGTCTTATTGATTAAGTTGTAGGTTAGGTTAAGTGGTAAAGCGCCCTTGAGGTGATATTTCTTTCACGAAAAAAAAGCTATGGAAATCAGCCATTTTTTATTATTATTTACCAGGGCAGTAAATTGACTCAATCCTAAAATAGATTATAAACAAAAATGGAAAAAAAAAATTTAAGTAAAAGTGTTTTAAATAAGTACGAATGTAACTGGGGACGTGATTAAAAAATAATATTTGAAAATATATATCCTAAATTAGTAATTTTTGAATACTTAAGCATTGCCATAAAATATTTAATGTTCTTTTGTTACTTGTTATATTTACACTGTTTGCATCTTTAGAATCGTTTACTAACTTATAATACTTGAATATTAATGACATTAAGTACCAACATGTTGACTGTTCTCAAACTAATTCATTCATTCCCTTTGCTTTAACAAATTTATTAATATGAATTCATTCATTTGATCTGGATTTTTAGACCCTTAGCATATTAGATAATTAATTCTTTTTGTCTAATCTGTTGATGTACACACGCACTATTATACCCATATCTAAAACTTTTTCTCTCTTGATTTATGATAACAATCCTGACTTTAGATATTTTTAATTTGTATTTATATTATTTTTTTCTTGTTAGTTAGTCTTATTAGCTTAGTTAATTTAATATGAAGCGCACACGAGGTGAAATGTCACAAAACTGCGTTATATTTGCACTGTTATTATTATTATTATTATGTAAGAGTTGTCTTAATCATTATGCTGAAGTGTTAATTTGCTGTTTTTCAACGTCAATGCATCAGCTTTTAAAACAACGTGTTTTGTAAACAGTTTTTGATGGCTTTTACCTTATTTAATCGCTTCAAATCACAAGAATAATAAGAAATGTTTTCCATAATTCCAACTGAAAATAACATGACAGCGAAATAACAAAAGATCATGCCAACATTAATTCCTCTTTTGGCCACGTGTACTGATGAGTTTGTACATTTGTAGTAAAAATAATGTGGCCCACCGTAACTGTTTGTATATTTTTAAATTGTTACAAATTTTCAACAATATTGGCATACCTACTATAAAATATTTAAACATCTAGTTTTCCCTTTATTTTTTAAAATGAATATTTTAAGTGAATCGTGTTGAAGCTTACAAAGCATGAATATGCAAGTAGGCACGTACCAGTAATATCACTTACTTATTTTAAATGATCACAAATTTACAGAAAGGCTAGTGTTCCAAACGTTATTTTCTTTTGTTTAGACATTTTATTTTTGTCAACACCCCTCATGGAATTTTCGCGAAAATAACTGAAAATGTAAAGCTTATTTATTTCAAATGAATACACAAACCAAAAAAATATTTATTAAATAAGTATAAATTAAAAAAAAGTAAGTACCTTAGAAATCACTGTGTTTTTCTCTAGTGTTTACGATTAATTATTGTTGCCAATTGTTGCTCGTTAATTATTATTTAATTAACTACCGTGTTTCAATTTCTTCTTCTTCTTGAACTAACGTTTCAGATGCCCTTGCAGTATCCATCATCAGGCAGGCACTGCAATAGTGTTTGAAACGTGGATTTATTTTTGCCTTAAAAAACATAAATTACATAATTTTTTTAGAACTGTTTCATATTTCTGATGGTATTTTTTATTTTTTCTAGAATAATGCAAACATTCTGAAGATATGTAAATTTGGGGAACCTTCATAGCAGTTCAAAATTTAGGGAAAGTTTTCACGTACCCGAAATTTCGCAAATATCTCGAAACACTGACTAAGGTACGTACAATTAACATTTTATTTGTGATACAACATATTTTGTGCATACTCAACGTCACAATCTCAAATATTTAGATAATTTGAATAGCGCCGTTTTTGTGAAAAATTACCTCAAGGGCGCCAAACCAAGTGAGACCATGGGCACGCAGCACGGTTAACAGATGAATGTTGAAATTTGAATATCGTATGTGTCCTTTTTTTTTTACTGGAACTCCACACAGGAGGCATCGAGGGAAATTATTTCCTTCAGGGCCTATGTCATCTTTGAGGATGCTGTATGGAGGGTATTTTTGAGGAAAGGAAGGAGAGGCCAAGGTTGAAAGAGGGAGGAAACATATAGGCCAGCAAATTGTTCCCCAGCTGAGCTGTTGAACATAAGTACGAGTCGTAAAAGCGACCCGTTCTCATGTATCGAATGTCAACCGTGTACAAACGTTGGGCGCGCGTTCGGCGAGGGTCGGTTAGGGATGAGAAACAGATGTCGCTCAACGATGAGATGGGGTGAAACCGAGTTATTTGGGGGAGGATCGTGTTAAAAGCTGGTTGCCAAAAGGCTTAAAAATAACGTTTTTCTTGTAACTGGGAATTATGTTGTAATGGTACAATGGTAATCGTACAACATTATGTTGTTGTACAATTATAACCATTAAAAATATAAATATATTTTAAAATTTATTTAAAAAATGTTAACTGTTAAAAATATAACGAAATTATGTGATAATGGTACAATGGTAATAATAATAATAATTGGCTGATTTATATAGCACCATTTTCGTGACAGAAATATCGCCTCAAGGGCGTTTTACAGCATAATTAACATGATATTAAAACTAAGACTTAATGTTAACGTATAACTAGTGACTGACAACTAACATATTTACGAGTACATTAACAAAATTATATTGATGTACAATTTTGGCTATTGAAAAAAACTTTTTGTTTTAATTTTTATTTAAAAAATATAATATCTTAACTGTACAAATAAGAATAAAAAAAATTAAAAAAATTATAAAAAGAATAAGAAATTCTCCTAAAAAAATTAGTAAATGCGCATTATGCCCTTCAGCTTTCGAAATGTGAAAATCATGATTAAACAACCGTAGGACTTTAGCGTACAGTTTCATATACCTCGTTCAGAAGGACATAAACAAAATCGTTAAAAAATTCCCTTTGGCGAATCCTTTGCACGCGCGGGGAGGAGTACCTGTGTACACATTTATAAAATGCCAACGAAACGGGATATCACAAAACGTCAAATGGCGAAATTAAAATTTCTGCCCGGTTGTTTGACAAATAAAAAGATCCAGAACGTAAAAAAATAAGTCCTTTATATTATGAGTTTCCGCTTGCGCCAGCGCCGGGAAAGGTGTTTAATTAGAACGGGTCTCCATTTTGACGGTACAACCAATAAAACATGTGCAAAATTCCGACTCTCTGAAATTTGAACGAATATGACGAGGTTTTAGCGATGCCTGAAATTCTGCTCTAATTCTATTTTTTCCAAAAAATTATGCTGGAAATCCTATATTTCGATAGCTTTTTTTTGACGGCCTCCACGGTCGAGTGGTAAGACGCTCGACTACGAATCCAAAGGTCACGGGTTCAAGCCCGGCGTGCGCCAATAATTTTTGTTTAATTAATATGTGTCGAAACACATTTAATTCATATAAAAAGTATATCTGCGGCACGTTCCAAAGTGGTAGATACTCTGTATCGCCCTGGTGAAAGGCCACCATTCAGAATGGAAACGTTCCTTGAAATGCCTTTAGCCGTGTTTGGTGACCAGATCTGAATAGCCACGTACTTCCCAACCTTCTTCTTCCCAATCTCCTTCCCCTCTCCGCTACCTTCAGCCTCACAACATACTCTATTTGGGTATGCAATAGTCTCACTGGCTCTAGACGGTTGGGAGCAGTTGAGAGTCTTGTGCGGTATTCATATAAAAAAAGCTGAAAATCAAAACTAGCTAACCATCACGCCGTTTCCCCGCGGGGGTAGGCAGAGACGACATACTGCCATACAACTGTGTCTTGGCACACACTCCTTAAAAAACGTTCTGAACCAAAAAAAACTTAGTTTTAAGAGATCAAAAATTTTCAGATAAAAAAAGGGCGGCCTCCTTGGTCGAGGGGTAAGACGCTCGACTACGAATCCAGAGGTCGTGGGTTCAAACCCGTAGTGCGCGAATACATTTTATTCAATTAAAACGTGTCTAGTATATGATATAACAATAATAGATAGGTATACGGTATATTTGAGGCACGTTTCAGAGTGGTAGATACGCTAAGTATCGCTCTGGTGAAAGACCACCATTCAGAATCAAAACATCGCTTGAAATAGCTTTAGCTATATATTTTTTTTTATATTTTTTTTTTTATTTACAAAATAATAAAAAAAAAGTTTACATATATTTAGAAATTATATCAATGTTACACAATATGGATAGTTACTTAAGTATATAAAAAAAATAAATTTGTAGAAAAGTAATTCGATTAAATAATAAAAGCATATATATATATATATATATATATTCAACATAATACATATTGTAATTTGGCGATATAAAAAAGGTTGATAGTACATTTGATATGTTTATAACTTCTTTTTTTTTGTATTACTACGCCAAAGAAGAGAACTAGCTCTTGAGCTTGGCGTAGGAGTTTAAAAAAAAAATAGGAAATTTGTGTCTTTAATAGTCGTTGGAGGTTACATTGTTAACAATTCAACTTGTTAATTAGTTTCCAATAGAAACAAGTTATTGCTTTCTAGTTTAATAAATTGTTAGAAAAAAAAGATTTTAGTTTTTTTTTGAAAGTTGGTGAATTTTTTATTTTTTTATTTCGTCGGGAAGGCTATTAAAATTCTTTATCCCCTTGAAAAGATAGTTATTATGCATTTGTTGAGTGGCAAAAAAAGGAATTTTTATGTTATATTTATACCTTAAAGATGAATTTACTTTTAGATTATGAGAAAGATTGTCTTTGATAGTTTGTAGTATTGACTGTTTCTTATAGATGTCCTCTATTTTAGGAACTTTAAATATTTTGAAAAGTGTTTCTGCTGAGAATATAGATGGCTTTTTTAGTATTACTTTAATAATCAATCTTTGAACCACCTTTACAGGATTAACAATGTTATCATATGCACCACCCCATCCGATAATTCCATATTTGGTGACTATATCTTAATAGCCAGGTATTTTGCAACCCTTCTCTTTCCCATCTCCTTCCCTTCTCCGCTAGCTTCAGCCTCGCAACATACTCGGGATGCCGTAGTCTCACGAGTTCAAGAGTTTTGGCCGCTCTCCGTCGTTGAGATTTGTAAAAATAACAAAATTAATCTCCCCGTGTGCAAATGTAAACACAATTTCCAATGATTGAAAATGTAGACATTTTTGTAAGGAGCTTTTGTGGATCGGAGTGTAGTTGGAGCATTGAAACTTTCATTGAATCAATTTCGATTGTTGGCTGACAAAAGTATTCCGGGAAGTTCCCCGGTGGGTGGGCGGGCGCTCCTCCCGGGACTTTGGGGCGACTTTAAAATAAGTTTGCATGAACTCATTGGGGGAATATTTATTACGGGAAAGTTTTCTGATTTAAATTTGACCCTGGGAAAGCCGGGGGATGGAGAGGAACTCTCCGTACCTACCTCCGACATGATAAAGCTGTAATAGATTTATGTTGTCAGTGTTTAAGCCGTATTGTTAAGAGAAAACTCAACTATCGGGCGGAGGGTCTGTTTGGCTGAAGCAAGAACATATAATTATTCGAGAATATTTTTTTACTGGGTTAGAAATTATTTGAAAAAAATTGAACAAATCTTACTGCCACTGTAAGAAGCGGAAGAAGTTGCTTGTGTAATGATGGAGGACTTGACTAGCAGAGGAATCGAATCCACGACGCCCCGATGGGAATCTCACGCGTTTGTCCATCCAGCTGCTAACCGGTCAAAGTCCAACAGGTCCTTGACAAGCTGCTACAGATGCGGTATTCATTATTAGTATACTTTTTTAATTCATTGTGAGGGGAGCTCGTATCTGCAGCCGGCAAGCAGCGTTTGGTGTTCAGAACTGAATAACTTAGTACTTCCTAACCCTCCTCTCCCCCATCTTCTTCCCTTTTTTTTGTAGTGAATACTGCACAAGAGTCCCAACTGCTCCCAACCGTCTATAGCCAGTGAGACTGTGGCATCCCCAATCAGGGTATGTTGTGAGGCTAAGGGTAGTGGAGAGGGGAAGGAGATGGGGAAGAGGAAGGTTAGGAAGTACCTGACTATTCAGAACTGGTCCCCAGATCACAGCTAAAGCTATTGCATTGCATACTTAGAGTATCTACCACTCTGACGTGTGCTTATGTTAAAATGCCTTTGTGCTGTGCGCTGCGTTACTGCAAAACTAACACCGAGAAAATTGGTAAAGCCAAAGCAGCAACTTTCCCCAGAGAAGTGCGTTTTAATATGATTCAAATAACTGCTAGTTAAGCGAGAATAAGTGAAAAATTGTTTTCAAAACACAACAACTGTTACATGATTCTGTCACGGCAAGACTATGGCATCCCCAATTGGGGTATGTTGTGAGGCTAAAGAAAGTCGAGAGGAGAAGGAGATGAGGAAGGTTGGAAAGTACTTAGCTATTCAGATCTGTTCGCCAAACACGGCTTTAGCCATTTCAAGCAACGTTTCGATTCTGAATGGTGGTCTTTCACCAGGGCGATACTTGGAGTATCTACCACTCTGGAGTATCTACCGCACAATTCTGTCTTGGCATACACTACTCGCTTCGTTCACATTCATAAATAGTCTTATGAATGTCATCTTTGGGCGATCCCGACTTTTTTTTCGATACTTTCGCGTCATATACTATTTTCACACTCCTTCGTCCATTCGTTCTACATGCCCGAGCTACCTCCAGCCTCGCGACATGTCCCAACCGGGTGCGACTGACTCTAGACGGTCGGGAGCAGTTGCGACTCTCGCGCGGTATTTAGTATTAAACGTGTTTAAAAAAAAATTCAGGCTGCGCGGCTTGGACGACAACACACCGTGGCGGTAGGAGCGGGTGGCCGCCGCGAGGGGAGCCCGTATCTGCAGCCGGGGGCCGCGCTGAGCAAGATTAAGCACACTCTCCCGAGGAAATTACTTCGCGTAAACCCGCCCGCCCCGCGCCGTATTTACGGACCTCTTTCTTATCGATTCCCACCTTCCATTCTCGTAAACATTTTTGAGGGTTGTTTTGAGATCGAACGGGGGCGGATGGGGGGGGTGAGTTACGTGGAAAATTTCGCGCCCGAACCATATGTGGATTTGCGATAGTGCCGGAAACGCGTTTGGGAGACCAATAGTTTACATACAGACTAGGTAAAATATTATATAAGTAGTATTAATGTGACCATTTATAGGTTTCCACTTAAGTGTTTGTAAATACAGGTGAACTGATACTGTAAGTGAATCTAATTTTAAAAATTAAGGAAGAGATTAAGATATAAATTAAAAGAGATACAAATCAAATAAAAAAAAAAAAATAATAAATAAGAAACATAATTTTAAAATTTTCATATCAGTATGTTTAAAGGGTTGAGGAAAATGAAGGACATGAGGGGGGATCGATCTAGATGTAGTAAATAAGTATGATGATATGTGTGATTTAAAAGTTTTTGTTTATTTTTTAAATATATATATTTAAAGAAATAAAGTTAAAGTTAAAAGAATTGGTGGTACTGTGGAATGAGTAGTTATCTGTAGTTATAAAGGCTCGTGAGATCGTCGGTGTGATTTTATAGAGTGAGGTGCAGAGTTAAAAATGTCAAATATAAATAAATAATAATAACTAACTAACCTTCACGCCGTTTCACCGCTGGGGTAGGGAGAGAGGGCGGACCTCCATAAAATTCAATCTTGGCACACACTACTTGCTACATAAACTTTACATGCACCGTCGCATACATGTGTTCTTTGGGCGTCCTCGCTTTCTATTCACTTTTGCGTCGTGTGTTCTTTCACATAATTTTCTTCCTTCATTCGCTCTACATGACCAAACCATGTAAGCGTCCCTTTCTTGGTCCTATTCATTACGCTTACATCAGCCTTGCACGGTTTTATTAATATGTGTTATCTAACACTTTTTTTTTTAAAAGAAAGACGAAAATTCCCGGGTTGCGAATAACCTGACAATATTTGAAAAACTCCTACTGCTATCATAAGAAGCGGAAGATGTTGCTTGTGTAATGATGGAGGATAAGCCAGCAGAGGAATTGAACGCACGACGCCCGGGTGGGGATCCGACGCGTCTGTCCACTCGGCTTTCCAACCGGCCAAACTTAATTCGTATTACATAATATATAGCATATTTTCCGCACGTTCCAGAGTATAAGTATCGCTCAGGTGAAAGCCTACAACTCAGAATCAAAACGTCGCTCGAAATGGCTTTATCCATGTTTGGCGTGCTCGCTGTTGGTTATTCAAATCTGCTGATTTGAATAACCAACCTTCCTCTACCCCATCTTATTTAGCTCCTCGCTACTTTCAGCCTCACAGAATACCCCGATCGGGGATGTCACAGTCCAACTGGCTTCAGACGATTGGGACTCTTGTGCGTTATACACTAAAAAAAAAATTAAGCCAATATTGAGCTATCTTCAGGCACACGGATACGCCCATCGCATATTTCTATCGGTTTTTCTCTTCAACGGCTAGAAAAAATAACATTTAACGCAGGCCGCTAACTAAGTGCTATCCTTGAATTAATGAGGTTTTACCGCTGATTGACGAGGTTACTGGGAATTATTAAATTTAATTTGATAGTGGATAATGTATATAAATATATATATATATATATATTTTTTAATTAATTTTTTTTTTACTTAATACTATCAGTAGGTATAATATAAATTATATAAATGTACAATGTCTAGTTTCTAGTTAATAATAATAACCTCCCTAATTAAGAAAGTTCTCGTGCTATAGCGTATATACTAATGCTTTTCGATTTTTCTCAAGAATTAGTGTATTTTATTTGACATAATAGATTTTTATCTTTTTTTTGTGTAGAATTTGCAGGTCATTATAAATATTTTTAGCTTTTTAAAACCATAAGAATATACTGATGAATACGGCACAAAAGTCCCAACTGCTCCAAACCGCCTGGAGCCAGCGAGTCTATGGCATCCCCAGTTGGGGTATGTTGTGTGGCCAAAGGTAGTGGGGAGGGGAAGGAGACGGAGAAGATGAAGGTCGGAAGTACCTGGCTGTTTAGATCTGATCATTAAACATGGCTCAAGCTCTAGGAGATTGCTCGCAAACATCTAGAGATCATAACCCATCGCTAATTGGGGTATGTTGTGAAGTTAAAGGTAGTGCAGAGGGGAAAGAGATGGGAAGAGGAAGGTTAGAAGTAGCTCAAGCCCTAGGAGATTGCTCCCAAACATCTAGAGCAAGTAAGACTATGGCGTCCCTGATTGGGGTATGTTGTGAAGTTAAAGTTAGTGGGGAGGGGAAGGAAATAGGGGAAAGAATGCAAGACTGATGTAAGCGTAATGAATAAAATCAAGAAAGGGCGCTTTAAAGGCTTGGGTATGTAGAGCGAACGAACGAAGAAAGGAATGTGAAAAGAATATATTACGCTAAAGTGATTGGAAGCAAATATCAGGGACGCCGAGGGAAACATGGAAAGATTGAGTAGAAGAAAGTTGGTAAGTACCTGGCTATTCAGATCTGGTCACCAAACACGACCAAAGCCATTTCGAGTGACGTTTTGACACAACTTTCCCATTTCTCTTCTACTTCATCTCCCCACTACCTTCAGCCTCACAACATACCCCTATTGGGGATGCCATAGTCTCACTGGCTCTAGACGCTTAAGAGCAGTTGAGACTCTTGTGCGGTATTCACGTAAAAAAAAAAACAGTTGAGTTTGGCGAGCGAAACCGGTTGGCATAATCACGTATTAAGCTGGTAACGGTCAATTAATAGTTTTATTTTATCGTTACATACTTAAAGCAACAATATATGGAGAGAGAGCTAATTCTTTTGACCCAACCTTTTCAAATTTGCCACTTTTTTTGGTTTTTTACGTCGTTTATTTGTCTTTTTCTTTCTCATGGCGTACATGAGAAAGAAAAAGACAAATAAATTTCCCGAATTATCACACCGCTTTAAAGTATTGTTAAAATGTTCTTCGTGTCCCGCGTCTCAGTTGACTCCGCCCACAAGTTTTGATACGCGAAATATAAGGACATAAGTCAACGGTTTATTAGGTTACATGATTTATTTTTGTTTATAACAATAATGTTAAAAAGTGGTTATACGAATAAACAAAAACATTATGTCGACATGTGCTACGAATGGATGTGTAGATACCCTAGCCCTAGTTCTAGCCACGCCCAGTTTTAGCCGAGTCCGGCAAACATCATAAGAACTGACTACAGCAGCGCTCTCTCTTGTATATTATTGCTCTGAGGTTACATACCTACTGGCGCAGATGACCGTGATATTATAATTGTAGGCTTTGTGAAGATGAATGTTTGCACACTTCTTTTCAGATAGGATCAAAACCCGATCTACCGCATACAATAAAACCATGCTTACCATTACACCACTCACTAATGTGAGAACGGCGTCATCAATTCGTTATATGTACTGAAAGTAAGAAAATGTATTTAAGAATGTTACGTACTCACATCAAATCACCACCGAAATTTTGTTGTTTTATCATCATAGCGCTGCAGCAACTATTGTAGGAAGGGCGGCATAAATTCATTATATGTACTGAAAGTAAGGATAATGTATTTTTGAATGTTACGTGCTCACATCACATCACCACTGAAATTATATTGTTTTATCGTCAGGTACTTACGGCGATTTGCCTGCGTGTTTCATCTTTCGGATTCGTCGGGTCAAAATTTGAATAATCTCGTCGTGCCGTACGGCGAGGATTTGGAATTGAATCTCGCGGACCATGGCGGGAATGATCACAGGACCAACCCCCCCCCTACCTCCCCTTTCTAGCCCGCTTCGCTCCCCCGCTCGCCGGTGCCGGGCCCGAGCCCCCGGAGGGACGGATGGACCTCAAACGCCGGAGCGGACGCCCGAGCGACGCCGAGTCGCCTCTCATCATATAAATGCAAATGACGTATCGAATGGCCGGCGCAATGCAGCGAACATATCCCGGAATGCGGTGAGAAACGTAGTAGACTTATCATTTTGAAACAGTTATGAATTTGAAGATGGTGCAATACTCGACTGCAAATCCAAATTCGCGGGTTCAAACCCGGCGTGCGCCAAAAGCTTTTATTTGAATTTGAAATAAAAGTAACTTTGTTTTAACACCACTTTATTTGATACATTCACCAACCGTCTGACGGCCTCGAAAGGTCGCGGGTTCAAGCCCGGCGTGCGCCAATAACTTTTATTTAATTGATATGTGTCATAACACATTTAATTCATATGAAAATAATAAAAGTATATTTGCGGCACGTTCCAGAGTGGTAGATACTCTAAGTATCGCCCTAGTGAAAGACCACCATTCAGAAACGAAAATTTGCTTGAAATGGCTTTGGCCGTGTTTGGTGACCAGATCTGAATAGCCAGGGACATCCCAACCTTCCTCTTTCCTATCTCTTTCCCCTCCCCACTACCTTCAGCCTCACAACATACCCTATTTGGGGATGCCATAGTCTCACTGGCTCTAGACGGTTGGGAGCAATTGAGACTCTTGTGCGGTATTCATATAAAAAAATATTAAAAAAACCGGTTTCGGCTCTACCTGAACCTTCTTCAGGGTTAAATAAATATGTATACATATTTTTTAAACATTTATTCAACCCTGAAGAAGATTCAGGTAGAGCTGAAACCGGTTGGTGTATGTATCCAATAAAGTAGTGTTAAAACGAAGTTACTTTTATTGCAAATTTAATTATGCCTTACCACAAAGTGAGTGCTTCATGTCAAAGTTTATAATAAAATCAAAGGCACAAGTTAAAAATGAAATGTTCCTGTATTCATAGATTTAATTAGAATTATTTTTTTTTTTCTAAAGCATGACAGAAAACAGTTGCGCTCTATATGTATTATTGACCGCCTCCGTGGTCGAGTGGTAATACGCTCGACTACCAATTCAGTGGACGCGGGTTTCAAGCAAATAACTTTTATTTAATTAATTTGTGTCATAACACATTTAATTCATATAAAATAATATATAGTATATTTGCGGCACGTTTCAGAGTGGCAGGTACTCTAAGTATCGCCCTGGTAAAAAACCTACATTACAGAAACGTTGCTTGAAATGGCTCTGGCCGTGTTTGGTGACCAGATCTGAATAGCCAGGTACTTTCCGGCATTCCTTTTTGCTATCTCCTTCCCCTTTCCACTACCTTCAGCCTCACAACATACCCCAATTAGGGATGCCATAGTCTCTCACTGGCTCTAGATGGTTGGGAGCAGTTGGGACTCTTGTGCGGTATTCACTATAATTAAAAAAATACAATCCGAACATTGCTAAGCGACAAACCACCGTGGACGCAAATATCGCAAAGGAGGCTCTCACACACAAAATCGCGTGTATAAGTAAACGATACAATAGTGACATGAAAAAAAAATGATGGTATGGGAAGATATTACAATTGTACCACCCCTGTTTAACTTCTTTTTTTAAATGTGTACTCACGGAAAACGTACTTACTCCAAATCATGGGGTGTAATGAATCTTTAAAAAAATATGTTACATGCATACACAGTTAAGTAGGCCCTAAATATTATATTAGTATTCAAATCGATTGTATAGGTAGGTCTCGCAAAGCAAAGCTCGGCACAAAAGCACTTTGCCTATTAGTTACAATAACAATAACTAGGCAGAGGTGGCGTCCCCCCCCTACCCCTACTCACACCCGGTGGGTGGTAGCAAGGAGAGGTAACTCAGCCGCTCAGAACGCGCCCAGATATAAATGTCGCGGGGGTAGGGAGGGTGCTAAATTATCATTCGAAGGTAAAGCTCCATGAACTTAAGTGGCTTAAATTTTGCTACACCGAGGGTCGCTTCGAGAATTCAACGCGTGAGGAGCTTTACCGGTGGGTGGAAACAATATCGTAATTTAAAAAAAAAACTAACTAACCAACCATCACGCCGTTTCCCCGCAAGGGTAGGCAGAGAGGACGGACCTCATCATAGCGCTGCGGCAACTATTGTGAGAACGGCGGCATTAATTCATTATATGTACTGAAAGAAAGAATAATTTATTTTTTAATGTTGCGTACTCACATCACATCACCATCGAAATTATATTGTTTTATCATCATAGCGCTGCAGCAACTATTGTCGGAAGAGCGGCATTAATTCATTGTATGAACTGAAAGTAAGGATAGTGTATTTTTGAATGTTGCGTGCTCACATCACATCACCACGGAAATGATATTGTTTTATCATCATAGCGCTGCAGAAACTATTGTGAGAACGGCGGCATAAATTCATTATATGCACTGAATGTAAAATAATGTATTTTTGAATGTTATGTGCTTACGGACCGCCATACAAGTCTGTCTTGGCACACACTCCTTGCTTCGTTCATATTGATACACCGTCTCACACATACTCTTTTGTTTTTCTGACTCTTCACATGACCCGATTCAAGTATTTGATTTACTTGATCGTGCCATGTCTTTCTCAGGCGTCCTGGAATTCTTCTTCACTTTCGCATCATATATACTGTTCACACTCCTTTCTTCGTTCATTCGCTCTACATGCCCAAACCATCTAAGTGTCCCTTTTTTAAACGAGTTGTTTATTTTGCTTTATTCTCCAGAATTGTAAGACTTTTTTAGTCTCCAATTTTTCAGCCAACCTAAAAGCATTCAGCTCGCAACGTTTTTGCCATCATGAAAAATGGGAATTTAAAAACAGCTATCCAACCGTATAAAAATTAAGACAAGATGCCATATTATTTATTCAATATTTTATTTTATTTGTTTATGTCATGAACTCGGGCACATTTCGGTGTGTGAAAGGAAGAGAGGAATGAGTCAATAAACACAGATGTTTAGGAGAGCCAAAACAAAATTGAAGAATTTTGTTTTTTATATGTAATTATGTCATATGTCCCTTTTCAAAAAATATTAGCACATTATTGTATTTTCTAACTCTTCAAATTTTTTCTTGGTAGATATGTATCTAAGGAAAAACTCTGCATACTTTACTCAAAGCTCGATTCTATCGACTCATTGCTCTCTTCCTTTTACACACACTAATCAACCATAAATATCGAATCGTCGCTATGTTTTTCGAATAAAAGTTACAAATATCTTTTATATATTAAACTAATGTAAAGGATATTGTAATGATTCTGATGGCCCAGCGGTCGAACTTTGGAAGTCCCCCGCGGGGGGGAAGGGCGGGGGAGAGTTGGGTGAAATAAATGTATGAATAATTCAGGCGGGGGCCGAGCAATCAGAGGAGGCGAGTGGAAACAGACCATCGACACCTGACGACTTCCGCCGGCGGGGCTCACGCGGCGTTGCGACGCTGGGCCGGGCTTACCGGGTCGCTCGTGTTGTTACCCCGTAGTCCTCGCCCCGTTCGCAGACACCTGCGCGGGTATCTAACTTTTAACCAAGTAGACATAAGGATAACGCAATTCAAAGTGATAGATACCCTGTTCTTGTGTCCCCCCATCCCTCCAATGGCGGAGCTATACCGCTTTACTGAGAAAGATTTTAGAAATAAAATTTGTTTTTTTTTACATTACTTACTGCTCTAAGAAAATAATTGAATTTCTCTAAAAAATATCCGATTTACTATTTTTTTTTAACGTTCTTTTCACCAAGCTTTGAATGCTTATGATGATCGAACTTATAAATTGAACACTGTACATTATTATTATTATTATTTTATGTTTTCGTACTTATTTATTTATTTATTAACTTTTTGTTTCTCACATTACCTACCTCACTAGGTCATAAGAAACTGTTCTGAGGTAAGTGACAGTGAGTACAAGTAGAATAATATTTTTTTTAAATATGATATTTGTTACACAATTAGTTAGACGATGCAACAGATGCTGACCGTACAACTCTCTTGATACCATATAAGATACATTGACAGTAGGTAAAGTTGCGAGGCACTAAATCCTATAATTAATGACAGTGGATACGATACAAATATACATACATTTTACATCGTAACAATCCTACAATTGTTTATAGTGAACACATTACATTTTACACCTAAGGAAAAAGAAAACAAAAATGGAAATTTTAAAGTACTATATAATAATAGTAGACTTAAAAGAATTATTATAGAATTATGGTGCAATATTTATATAATATCGTGTTATTATGTAAGAGGAATGTAAGTTTTCAGGGTCGAGCAAACAACAAAGCTGCTCTAGTTTGTCATGTAATGAGTGAAGAATTTCAAGTGCTTTTTTAAGAGGTTTGCAATTTAAAATTGAAAACGAAGTCCCTTTTTGTACTGTAAATAAAACAAATTGGATCTTTACTTTACTGCGCTGCCATCCTTACTGCTGCATGCCACGCACAATCTTAAATTAATCCATGCAATTTTTTCTAAACCAATATTATCCTCGGTGTTGACGATGTTAAAGGCGTTTCAGGAAGCTTTTTACGACGGAACCTGATATTTATATTATTTTATTTAAGTACATATAACAGGCATGATGCCCAAAACATATTTACATGAATTGGCGTCTAGTGTTTGTTTACAAATGCAAATTATGACAAACGAAAGAATGCGGCTGATGACTGATGCGCAGAAACGCATTTTGGCAGGAGGCGGGGTCAGTCGGAAAAAATGACATTCACTATTATATGGATTGTCTACTTCCCGAACAGCTTCGCCAAAGCTGCGCAGTAAACGAGAGACAATCCGCATTCTTATTATTTTTGAGATAAAATGACGTAATAATAGAGAAATAATTTTGGGTTGGACAAAAATGACGTAGAGTTAATGAATTAAATGTGTTAAACTTGTGATCACGGCCTCCTGGTAAACGATGGATCCAGGCTCAAGTCCTGGTGACACCTAAATCTTTTTGCTTTTCTTACTGTTTTTTAAGATATTTTTTGTTTTGTTATTTTTTTCAATTTTATAATGCTACCTACCTATGCAGATTCGTTTCTTTATTATAAACATGCTGCCTAGAGGAAGTTTATGAATGATAGTTAAAATGTTTTCATTTTATTTTTATTCTAATAAATTAATTTTATAGAATTTCAATCAAGTGACGTGTGTGCCATTGTACACGAGTGTTTTTGCAACTGAAATGTGAAATCCTTCTAAAACACCTGTGCAGGGGAGGACTTTACCTATTGACTTCTCGTGAGTATAGTTAAAAGGTCAGATGTTCATCAATATATAATAACCCGAGGAATTTTTCGACTTACACAATATCTATGTTTATTGCTTCTCTTTTTTATGGATCGTGACGAGGAATTTAATATCACACGAGTAGAAGTTATAATGCTATAGTTTCGTGTTTTGTACAATCACTTTATTTAAGAATATTTTAGATTTGCAAAGTTACATATATGATAAACATTGTGTAGTTGAAACTAAGTAAAACACTTTCACTTTCGTAAAGGTCTCGTAGATCATCAGACCGATTAGTGGGCAAGTGGTCCAAAGCGTCGTGTTTCCACTCAAGCATCGCTTGTTGAATCCTCTGCTGGTTAACATTCCCGTTTTGATCGGGGTTCGAATATAACCCCAAACGAGAATTTTGTGCTTTATTTTAGATAAAAAAATACTGAAATTTTATGAATATGCTTCTCTCTTCAAAGATTATGTCATGAAAACGCTCTAATAAGTACGATCAAATGAGGTGTCTATGTCACCGCCCTTCGGATTACACGTTTATTGTTTTACTACTTCAGGAAAGGTCTTCGTTATTGCAAAAGCAACATTTTCTGCTTATATTGATGATAATGGAAGGAAGCAAGATGTGTTTTCAGGTTTTCGTAAGCTTTAAGGGTCAGCACCCAAAAATACACACTCTTCGGCTTTCCAATACAAGCAAAACTACAAACTAATCTAATAACTCCATAAGGGTTTTAGAAAAATGACGAAGGTTTTCAGTGAATACAACTCTTAAACAGTAATCTTTT
The DNA here is from genome assembly GCA_022651775.1 of Drusus annulatus. NCBI lineage: Eukaryota > Metazoa > Arthropoda > Insecta > Trichoptera > Limnephilidae > Drusus > Drusus annulatus. The sequence continues at coordinate 47,750 of JAGWCC010001401.1, forward strand.
AAATTCTTTGTGAAATTCATTCTGGAATTTTAGCTAGAACGTTCAAAAATGCCTTTGGTGGTTTTCCGAACTGTACCTTTTGCTAATGTTTTAGTAAGTTTTTTTATATAATTAAAAGGAATATAGTTAACAATTATATTCAATGGAAAGCTCAGACATTTTAAATACAACTACCCATAGAAAATATCCAGACAATTCATTTGTAGTATTGCTTGTATTACAATGCTACAAAGTAACGTTTAGCGCCATTCTTGAGGATTACCCATAGAAAATATCCAGATAATTCATTTGTAATATTGCTTGTATTACAATGCTACAAAGTAACGTTTAGCGCCATTCTTGAGGACTACCTATAAAAAATATCCAGATAATTCATTTGTAGTATTGCTTGTATTACAATGCTACAAAGTAACGTTTAGCGCCATTCTTGAGGACTACCCATAGAAAATATCCAGATAATTCATTTGTAGTATTGCTTGTATTACAATGCTACAAAGTAACGTTTAGCGCCATTCTTGAGGATTACCCATAGAAAATATCCAGATAATTAATTTGTAGTATTGCTTGTATTACAATGCTACAAAGTAACGTTTAGCGCCATTCTTGAGGACTACCCATAGAAAATATCCAGATAATTCATTTGTAGTATTGCTTGTATTACAATGCTACAAAGTAACGTTTAGCGCCATTCTTGAGGATTACCCATAGAAAATATCCAGATAATTAATTTGTAGTAGCTTGTATTTACAATGCTACAAAGTAACGTTTAGCGCCATTCTTGAGGACTACCCATAGAAAATATCCAGATAATTCATTTGTAGTATTGCTTGTATTACAATGCTACAAAGTAACGTTTAGCGCCATTCTTGAGGACTACCCATAGACAATATCCAGATAATTCATTTGTAGTATTGCTTGTATTACAATGCTACAAAGTAACGTTTAGCGTCATTCTTGAGGACTACCCATAGAAAATATCCAGATAATTCATTTGTAGTATTGCTTGTATTACAATGCTACAAAGTAACGTTAGCGCCATTCTTGAGGACTACCCATAGAAAATATCCAGATTATTCATTTGTAGTATTGCTTGTATTACAATGCTACAAAGTAACGTTTAGCGCCATTCTTGAGGACTACCCATAGAAAATATCCAGATAATTCATTTGTAGTATTGCTTGTATTACAATGCTACAAAGTAACGTTTAGCGCCATTCTTGAGGACTACCCATAGACAATATCCAGATAATTCATTTGTAGTATTGCTTGTATTACAATGCTACAAAGTAACGTTTAGCGTCATTCTTGAGGACTACCCATAGAAAATATCCAGATAATTCATTTTGTAGTATTGCTTGTATTACAATGCTACAAAGTAACGTTTAGCGCCATTCTTGAGGACTACCCATAGAAAATATCCAGATTATTCATTTGTAGTATTGCTTGTATTACAATGCTACAAAGTAACGTTTAGCGCCATTCTTGAGGACTACCCATAGAAAATATCCAGATTATTCATTTGTAGTATTGCTTGTATTACAATGCTACAAAGTAACGTTTAGCGCCATTCTTGAGGACTACCCATAGAAAATATCCAGATTATTCATTTGTAGTATTGCTTGTATTACAATGCTAAAAAGTAACGTTTAGCGTCATTCTTGAGGGTTGAGGCTTAAACAAACATCTAAGACTTCTGTTAAATCTACCAGTATCCTCATTTAAAATTAAATCCTGCCACTATAAAAATAGTTAATTTGAAACCATCCAAAATAAAATTATGTTCTTGATTGACCATTGAGTATTTTGGTAGACGAACTGCATTTAGATAATAAATAAATATGAACACTTACTAACTCTTACGGTTCTTAGTGTCAACGGTTCGATTTTTATTTTTTATAGTAAATACCGCACAAGAGCTGCTCCTAACCGTCTAGAACTAGTGATACTATGGCATCCCTAAGTAGGGTATGTTGTGAGGTTGAAGGTAGTGAAGAGGGGAAGGAAATGGAAAAGAGGAACGTTAAGTAGTACCTGGCTATTTAAATCTGGTCACCAAACACGGCTAAAGCCATTTCAAGCAACGTTTCGATTCTGAATGGTGGTATTAAACCAAGGCGATCTTTGAAAGTATCTACCACTTTGAAATATGCTGCAAATAAACTTTATGTCATATAATATGAATGAAATGTTTTGTGACTTTTTTTAATTCGTACAACATCGCTTCTTACGCGGTATTGCATGGAGATTAGGGCGAGAAAGAGGCGATTATTCAAATGATGAAATTGAACAATTATTGAAAATGTCTTCATTAGAAAAGCGCAGGAAAGACTTTGATTTAATTTTCATTTACAAAATTACTAAGTTTTATTGAATCACTTTCTCTGTTACAACTTATCTAGTTCAACATTTCTTGCCGTAGACTCAAAAACAATCAATTGCTGATCCTTAATCATCACAATACTAATTATGGGTATAATTCTCCAATGTCCAGATTGTTAAAGACTTGTTAACTCAAGCCATGGTCTTGAAATTTTTGGTGGCAGTCTAAATGATTTTTGTCATTCTTTACGACTCTACCAAAATTTTGACTAGACCATGGCTAGAATTTTCTCTCTTATGTTTATTTTGTCCTATTTTGGTCATCGCTTCATTTATTATTATGTACGTGTTATTCTTTCTCTGTTGCTCATTTGTCTATTTCGTGTTTTATATGTCTTTTTTGTAATTGGAATTTAGTCCGTCAATTTATAAATAAATAAACGACACATATTGACTAAATAAAAGTTATTGGCGCACGCCGGGTTTGAGCCCGCGACATTTAGATTCATAGTCTTACCACTCGACCATGAAGGCCGTCATAAATTCGAATAACCTCTACAACCCACAAGATATAAATAGCCTTTCGTTCCAAGGAAAATTGATACATTCACTTGCCACACCAAGTTAAAGATGTCTGAGGGAAGCAGTGCATTAATTTACATAAATAATAATGCCGCAATAGATTGACCATTTTAGGGCGTTGCGATTCGACATACCGGGCGAGTTCCTCCCTTTGTTAGGGTCCTTGCAGTGTGATTGATACGGTTCGACTCCCTTTAACTTGCCGAGTAGGGCGCGGCGATGGTTGATTTATTTGTTAAATTAAAATTTTACCTAAACGCAGAAAGCAGATTGCACGAAGCAGCGAGAACTCTCGAGCGGCAAGCTCTGGTGTCACAAAATTTACACTGCGTTGTCTGTCTGGAATCCTCAGGTCGACGGTTTTTAGCAACGCCATTTTCATCATAAAGTTTAAAAAAATTTGCACATATTTTTTTTTCACATAGCTACCATATTCTCGACAGGAATAATATTGTATTTATATCTACTTAGGCGAAGTCGGTAATTGGTTGTTAATAATTGTTATAGAAGTTGTTATTATGTGATGGCCTCCGTGATCAAGTGGTAAGTCACTCGACTACGAATCCAGAGGTCACGGGTTCAAACCCAGCGTGCGTGAATAATTTTTATTCAGTGAATATGTATCTCAACACATTTAATTCATTAAAAATAATATATGGTGTATTTGCGGAACGTTACACAGTCGTAGATACTCCAAGTATCGCCCTAGTAAAAGACTACGATTCAGAATCGAAACGTTGCTTGAAATGGCTTTAGCCATGTTTGGTGACCAGATCTGAATAGCCAATTACTTTCCAACCTTCCACTTCTCCAACTCCTTCCCCTTTCCACTGCCTTCAGCCCCAAGGGCGCTTACGTTGCCTATATTTACGGAAGTACTGCGCGTTGGTTTTGGGTCTGGGTCAGGCGTTTTTAGTGTCATTCTCTTTGAAATTTTGTGCTCTACGCATTTGTGCCTGATTTTTGTGCGTTGCCTTCATATTTTAATATTTTACTTTATTTAACCTTCTATGTTTTTCTTTAAAGATAAATACTAATTTCACTCGGTACAAATAATTGGTTTCGGAGATATTTTTCGGTTTATCGACATGCGCAGAATCCGAAAAGTCGGAAATCGTAGGTTCATTTTTCGCGTGAGCAGTTACTACCTCCAGCAGTAACGAATTTAAAAAAGTATTGAAACAATTTTTTTTTTCTTTGAGACACATTTAACATGATGGCGTTACGTCGATTTTTAGCTGAATTATTGAAGTTTGAAATTACTTTGACAAGAACTGTCGCTCATTAGTATTAATTTCATTATTTTTAACTTCCCACACCCGGAGTCGATTTTAAAGACGTTTTTCGTTTGAAAACGAGAGTACAACTAAAGCACAACAAAAAACAATATGGAGGTGATTTTTCCCAAAAACGGCGCTACACAATTTTTTATGATACTTTGTATCTTTATTTTAAAGGAAGCTTTCGCGTATGCAGTAACGTATATCGGTAAGCAGTATACATGACCTGTTAAAAAAAAAGGTGAATTTTGAATTTTCGCGGGCTGTTTACATTCGATTATCGATTTTTTTGTTGTTGTTATGTTCGTACACATATGTTTATCATATGTTAGCATTATCAGCCATTTTAGATTAGTGGTTTTTTTTGACAACTGAAAAGGTTAGTCACGTTTTTGTGTGTTCTTCGATTTTTTACTTTTGAAAAAAATGGATCGAAGAATAAAATCCACGATTTGTTTTTCCACAACTCCACGACGATCATCGTCATTAACATCTTCTCGACCTTCTGTAAAGCGCTTGTGCCACTTATAAACACTTTTTTGAGACAAAGTAGGCTCGCCGAATACCACAGTCAACATTTTGAGTGCGTTGGAGCACTTTATTCCTTTTTTAACGTAAAATTCAATACATATTCTTTGATCCGTTTTTTTCAAAAGTAAAAAATCGAAGAACACACAAAAACGTGACTAACCTTTCCAGTTGTCAAAAACAAACCACCAATCCAAAATGGCTGATAATGCTAATATATGATAAACATAACAAAAAAAAAAAACGATAATCGAATGTACACAGCCTGCGGAAATTCAAAATTCACCTTTTCTTTTGAACAGGCCTCGTATTTATAACTTGTCAAGACTGAAACATTGATCCGTGCTCTAGTATTTGTCTGTGCTTTTAATATTACAGTAGTTCTTCGACTTTTATTTGGGTATGTCTTTTTATGTTTACGCCTTCAAACGTTTTGGCCCAGCCCTGTTCCACCGGTGGGCAGCGGCGGCCCGAGGTGACGAGATGATGTTTATTTCACTGGGGCTGGTCGGCGGGTGTAGTCGGTGTAGTCGGTGTAGCCGGTGTAGCCGGTGTAGCCGAGCGCCTCCGCCAGCGGATTGACGTCCGGCGGTGAGTGACGCAGGACAGCGATTGCGCCCTAATTGAATATTTAATGTCAAGACGGTTTACAGCACCGGCCGGCTGTCGGAAGCCGAGAAGTCATTGATGGAGTCACGTGACCACACCTCATTACACACGTAATTATGTACGATCGACTCTCGATTATTTTTCTGTCGATAAAGTTAAACGAAGAAACGAATTCATCACGCTATCGGGGCATTGATGGATGACTTACGTAGAAATATAAATTCCGTTTGATCTGCCTACATGGGAAATACACTTAGGTTAAATTGTTTTCATCTCTGTCATATTTGATCGACAATCAACGTAATGATTTTTTTAATACATTTCTATGGCCAACGTTAAATGCAGATTCGTTTCATTACATTTTGATCAACTGTCAAGCATGACTGTCTCTCTGTTGTGCTTGGCGGCTGATCACAGTTTGATTATAAGCTAAGCGGCGATTGTTAAAAGAAAAAACAAAATGGCGCTAATCGCCGATTTGATCATCAATCAAATGTGACGGGGGTTCAAACAATCCAATCTAACACCCATTCCAGATACAGTAGGTAAAAATAATTTGTTTTCTTTACAAATTACACAATAATGTATTTTTTTACATTTAATTGAATTATGATATTAGATTAGTGATAGAATATAAAAAAAGCAAACACAAAACGGACATTGATTTAAAAGAAGACAAACAGAGGCATAAAGAGTCGTAGAATTGTAGGTAGGCTAGTAGGTACCTTTCAGAGCTATTCGTTGGAATTAAATCTGTTTCCAAAGAGTAAGAACGGAATGACTAAAAAAAATCAAGTTTTGAGTAAAGTACTTTTTTGTATTTACCTGTATTTACTAACGGACTATTGTCTAATTTAAAAAAAAAAAAAAAAACACGAAATGGGGAAAAGAGCAACAGAGAAAGAACAACACATATATAATATTTGAATGAAGCAATAAAAAAATATGCATTAGAAAGAACAAATTCAAGTCAAAGCCAAGGTCAAGTCAAAGTTTTGGTAAAGTCGTAAAGAATGACAAAAATCATTTAGACTGCCACCAAAAATTTCAAGACCATGGCTTGAGTTAACAAACCCTGACATTCTGGACAGTGGAGAGTGATACTCATGATAAGTATGCAGAATTATTCCTTGGGTACATATCTGGCAAAGAAAAACAAGACTTGTCCGAAAAAAAATAATGAGCGATTATTTAAAAAAAAAAGAACATATGACATGATTGACTGATACCAGACTGATATTAGACTGGTACCAAAAATTTCAAGACCATGGCTTGAGTTAACAAGTCTCGACATTCTGGACAGTTGAGAGTGATACTCATGATAAGTATGCAGAATTATTCCTTGGGTACATATCTGGCAAAGAAAAACAAGACTTGTCCGAAAAAAAATAATGTGCGATTATTTAAAAAAAAAGAACATATGACATGATTGACTGATACCAGACTGATATTAGACTGGTACCAACAATTTCAAGACCATGGCTTGAGTTAACAAGTCTTGACATTCTGGACAATGGAGAGTGATACTCATGATTGGTATGCAGAATTATTCCTTAGATACATATCTGGCAAGGAAAAATGAGATTTGTCCGAAAAAAAATAATGTGCGATTATTTAAAAAAATAAACATATGACATGATTACATTAAAAAACACAATT
>JAGWCC010001402.1:0-28310 GCA_022651775.1 Drusus annulatus
GGGGGGTTTGCCAGGGGGAAACTATAAGTTACTTAAAAAAATATTAAAACCCTTCCGCCACAGTACTTTGTACCCTCGCTTGAAGATGTGCCACATACGTTACAAAATGTTGAACCCTGCGTCATGGATGCTGAACAGTTTTTACAATACATAATTAGTATTCCTCCATATAAATATATCAAAATTTTTGTTGTTTCAAGTAGTAAATTATAAATATCGGTTGGGTAGGCAAGTAAAATCTACCTTGGGAAAGTGCTTTTAGCGATGTTAGATAACAGGTGTTATCCAATTAAAGGTATCCTTTATACGCCCCCACTGGATGTCTGTAAGTGTTTGGTACAAACGGCTAGATATGGTGCCAATTTCACCATTATTAACTATGTAGTCCACCTGTTCATAGGCAAGCTTACCAATGGGGGAAACTACAGCAGCAGTACCAGTACCAAAGGCACCATTTAGCCTGCCCTGCTTGTGTGCTGTTGTAAGCTCATCAATGGAAATACGGCGTTCCTCCACAGGAATGTTCCAGCTTTTTAGCAGTTCCATAACCGATTTGCGAGTTATTCCTGGTAGAACACTACCATGTAGGCTAGGGGTTACTACAACACCATCTATTACAAAAAATACATTCATTGAACCTACTTCTTCAATGTATTTCTTCTCTTTAGCATCCAGCCACAAAACCTGAGTGTACCCTAGCTTGGCTGCGTTATCCTGACCTTTTAGGGATACAGCGTAGTTAGCAGCAGTTTTAACCTCACCAGTGCCACCCTCGGCAGCACGAATAAGCTCCTTTTCCACATAGATATCAATTGGGTTGATTCCCTGTGGGTAATAGTTGCCAACAGGGGAAAGGATGGTTAGGAATTTATACTTGTGGGAGGCATGTACACCCACCATTTCATCAGTTGCGATTATAAAGGGGCGGATATAAAGCGAACAACCTGCAGATGTTGGTACCCACTTTTCTTCTATTTTTAGTAGCTGCATAATGCAGTCTAGTACAAATTCTTCGTCCATTTCCGGAATGCACATACGGCGGCAGGATGAATTTAGGCGGCGAATGTTTTCCATTGGGCGGAAAAGCTGAACTGCGCCTTGGGGATTACGGTAAGCCTTTAACCCCTCGAAAACTTCCTGTGCATAGTGTAGGCAGGTGGTGCAGGGCATAAGTGAAAGCAGACCATAAGGAATAATTCGCGCATTATGCCAACCATTTTCCACCGTGTACTCAATTTCCAACATATGGTCGGAAAAGCTCTGCCCAAACTTCAAGGTGTCATCTGCTGGTTTCTCTTTGAGATTACTGGTAAGGGAATAAATTAACATATTGCATCTTCCTTTTTGTTATAAATTTGTGGTAGGGTGTTTGGGGGTACTTTCAAGGGACATTGTCTCACATATTTGGTGATTATAAAACTACACAAAACCAAAACCTTACGTTGGCAATGCTTACAGAACTAGCCATTAGAAAAACGCGGGATTGGGTGCAACGGCTCGCTACCCTTGACCCAATATTGTCATTAAATGTTACAAGTTGGCTTTGGTGTTTCGGACTGTAAAAGCTTAGCCAATAGATAACACCTCACGTTGACAATGCTTACAGAACTAGCCATTAGAAAAACGTGGGGTTGGGTGCAGCATCTTGGTCCCCCTTACTTAAATATTATAGCATATTTTATATTATATGCAACATCTTGAACATTAATATTTAAGACTAATATGTAAACAATTTATGGGTTAGGTATGTAATTTGTTAGGGTAAAGGGTGAGGGAATTAGGCAGTTATAAGGTCGATGGCAATCTTAATTAGTAGTAGGATTAGTACGCCAACCATCATAGGGCGTACAATTTTAGCACCATTTTTAAGTGCTAGGCCAGAGCCAAGGTACCCTCCCGCAATGCTGCAAATGGCGGCTGGTACACCAATTACAAAGATTATTTTACCCTTCATTAGCCAACTGATTGTGGCAGTAATGTTGGAGGCAAGGTTAACAAGACGTGCATTACCCATGGATTTTAATAGGGGTAGGTGCAAAATTCCAGTAAAAACAAGGGTTAAAAAAGTTCCAGTACCTGGACCAAAAAAACCATCATATATACCAATAGTAAGTCCGAAAAATCCCGACAATAAAATAAGCTTGGTACCATCAATGGGGGTCTTTTCATCATCTGCCACAATCTGTTTACGTGTAAGCAGGAAGACCGCCAATACAGGTAGTGTAATTATTAAAATATACCTGAAAGTTTGCTGGCTAATGAGTGAAGCAAGCTGGGTACCAATGGAGGCACCTACAAAGGTTAAAATTGCAGCGGGGATAAGTGACTTTAAATCGTAACTTTTATTCTTGACAAATCGTGTGGAGGCAATTGCAGTACCCAGTGTTGCACTAAACTTATTGGTGGCAAGTGCATTGTGGTGTGGTATACCTGCAGCAATGTAGGCTGGGAGGGAAATAAGCCCGCCGCCCCCGGCAATAGCGTCCACAAATGCCGCAAAAAAACAAAGTGGACAAATAACTGCCAGCTGTATCCAAATACTGGTTTCTACTAAAGTATTCATTTGAAAAGTACCCCCTAATTCTATATTAATTATTTTGGATAGTGAAACTAGTATACTAGTTGTTTTGGTATGTTTTTTTATTGTGGGGGCTTGCCATCGGAAGCGTACCGATAGAGGTCGTTTTTGCTGTAACCAGTAGTTTTGGAAACGCTTGCACATGCCATTTTAAGGCTTAGCCCATCCTGTTGTAAAACGTAGACCTGTGCTAAGGCTTCGGAGATATTTATTTTTTCGGTGGACTCTAGTTCTTTACCTGCAATAACTAGAACAAATTCACCACGTGGGGTAGTGGTGTTAAAATGCTGGATTGCCTGCTCCAGTGTGGTAAGCATTGTTTGCTCGTGAAGCTTGGTAATCTCCCGACTAATGGAGATTTGATGGTTGCCCAAAACGTTATACATATCCGTAAGTGTGGCAAGCAGACGATGGGGTGCTTCATAAAAGATTAGGGTTTTATGTTCGCCGCTTATCTGCTCCAGCTCTTTTATCCTTTGGTTGTGCTTAGGTGGAAGGAATCCCTCGAAGCAGAACTTGGAGCCACCAATACCAGAAAGGCAGAGTGCGCTTACTACTGCTGTGCCACTGGGTATAACAATAACAGTTATATTGTTTTCATGTGCAAGCCTTACTAGGTCGGTGCCTGGGTCGCTAATACATGGCATTCCTGCATCAGTTACTAGTGCAATGTTGTTACCCATCTTCAGCTTATCAATTAATTCCTCGCCCACTTTTTTGTAGTTATGTTCATGGTAGGCAATCATATGTTTTTTTAGGTTGAATAGGTTAAGCAGTTTACCTGTTACACGGGTATCCTCCACGGCGACAAAGTCAACCTCCTCCAAGGTTTTGATGGCACGTGGGGAAAAATCCCCAAGGTTGCCCAGTGGTGTTCCTACAATATATAAGGTTGCTATAATGCCTCACCCTTTCGGTAGATTTGCTTCATTTGTTGTGAAAGCTGCCGTGTGTCATTGTCATACACCGTTATGGGTGGTAAGATTTGTAGGAACTTGCCTGCGGATTTGCGTCCCTGTAGCAAAAACAGCCAAGGGGATTGGTGGCTGTAGCTGGAAACAAACTGTAAACGTTTTGGCTCAATTCCGTGTTTACGCATGGCACAGATAGTATCAACCAAACGTTCCGGACGTTGGCACACGCACAGTCTACCCTGTTGCTTCAACAGGTATGCTGCCGACTCCACCACCTGTTCAATGTTCAGCATGGATTCATGACGTGCAATCTCCTTTGCTTTGTTGGGGTTAATAATACCCTCATTTTGAGCCTTGTAGGGTGGGTTGCAGGTGATTATATCGTAGGAATTGACACTGCCCAGCTCCTTTTTATTTCGCACATCAATATTGTGTGGAAGTATGCTTCCTTCTAGCCCATTATGCTGTACAGTTGCCAATAGTTGCTGGTATGCCTCAATTTGTATTTCTGTTGTATCAATGGTTCCAACTTTGTCAATAGTATACTTGTGCAGTAGCAAGGCAACGATACCGCAACCAGTGCCAAAGTCATAGGCGGTAAAGTCCTTTGGCAGTCCATCAGTTGCAAAGTTTGCCAGCAAAAAGGCATCCGTTCCAAACTTATGCTCCTTTGTAGTTGCTACTTCCAAGTTGCCAATCTTTTCCCACGAGTAATCCTCCAACAAACATTTACCCCCTACGGTTTACTTTTTTTACTTTATACTATGCGTATTATTATTAAAAAGATAATATATAAATTCATATTGTTAGTATATCATACTGTAATTGTACTGTCAATGTAGCTTTACGGGGTCGGTAGTACCGACAGGCTTGCCCCACGCTTATCTCATTCACTAAGTTTGCGGACAAATGCATATGAGGGGTTGGGGTTGTTAGCACCCACAGGGTGGGTAAATATTATAATAATTGTAATTTTATGTAGTGACAATAACTTACACTTAAAAAGTATTTAGTATGTATATTCCAATGATTTTTGGACAAACATAAGGTTAGCAAGGGCGGCGAGTCGCCGTTGACATGCCCCACGGCAGCGAGGCGCTGCACCCAATCCCACGGTTTTATCCACTATAAACTTGTAAGCATTGCTCCCATAAGGTATTGGTTTTGACTAAAACATTGGAAATCTGTAACATTTAACAATACCTGTAACCCCGCCTTGGTCAATCATATAATATAATGGGTCAAGGGACAATGTCCCTTGCAGTAGCCCCAGTATCCCACAGCCTGTACAAAACATTAATTTAGGAGGACTTTTAAAAATGATAAAAAATAAATTACACCTTGCTACAGCACTTGGAATTATAATATCGCTGGTGAGCTATCCTCTAGTTGGATTTAGTAGTGAATGTGCCCAGATTAGGGATAACACATTAAGGTTACATATTTTGGCGAACTCCGACACAGCATCGGGGCAGCCCTTAAAGTTGCTAGTACGGGACAACATTTTAAAGGACACAGGGGAGATTTTTTCGCAAAGCTCCAGCAAGGAAGATGCAAAACAGATTGCAGCCTTGGCTTTGCAGGACATTATAGACAGTGCAGCATTAACTATTAGTAATAACGGATATAATTATACTGTAAGTGTGCAGATTACTGAGGTTTTCTTTGAAACACGTGTTTACGAGGAGGGTTTTATACTACCAGCAGGGGTTTACGACAGCATTCAGGTGGTAATTGGTCAAGGGGATGGTGCAAACTGGTGGTGTGTAATGTTCCCGCCAATGTGCCTGCCTGCTGCTACGGAGCAGATTAACCCAGATGCAGCGGTATTATCTGCGGAGATTAATGGATTAACACAACAGCCCCAGTATGAAGTTAAGTTTGCCATTGTAGAATTTTTTGAGAAGGTTACCCATGATGATTCAGAAAAGTAATATATTAATAAAACAAAACACCCTACCTGTATAAATAGGGTGTTTTGTTTTAGCTAAACTGTTATTTATTCCATGGATTAACTTACTTTTGGCGAAGGTGCAGTGCAAAACCGCCTACTTCTTCCTTAAAGTAAACTACAATCATTTTGCCATCGGCATTGTAAACGGCAGTGTCCATTGCAAGCTCCACACCCATACGGTTATAGTATGCAACAGCACGTGGTACATCGTTAGTTTGTACAGCAATGTGCCCCATAGTTCCTAGGAACTTACCCTTAATAATCTCTGCCATTGTTCCAGTGAAGTATGCACCAGGGAACTCATAAACATCCTGTAGGAAAAGGGTTCCAAGGCGATTGGCAACTACACCAGCATCCTCGGCAGCACGTGTGTTTATGCCAACATGAAGCATTCCAAAGCCCATTTGAACCTTAATACAGTTGTGGCAAACCGTTGTAATTTCCAACCAATTTTTTGCATTTACTACAGCTGCGGGTAACATAAAGCTGCCACCAACTGCTGCAACATTAGGTAGTGCTAGGTAATCGTTCATGTTTTCAAGGGTAATTCCGCCAGTAGGCATGAAATGCATTCCAGCAAATGCTGCAGAAATTGCCTTAAGAGCTTTTACACCACCAGACACTTCCGCAGGGAAAAACTTGCACAGGGTAAGTCCAAAACTGCTTACAGCCTCAATATCTGTTGGGCTGGTTACACCAGGAATAATGTCCACATTATTATCCACACACCAACGTGTTACAGCAGGGTTAAACCCCGGGGTAACTATAAACTTTGCACCAGCAGCCACAGCAGCCATAGCTTGGTCTACTGTATGAATTGTGCCAGCACCTACTAGAATTTCGGGTACTTCTTTTGTCATTGTTGCAATAATCTCTGTTGCAGCAGCTGTACGATAGGTAACCTCCGCAACTGGAATATTTCCCTCCACAAGTGCAAGTGCAAGTGGTGCAGCATCCGCAGCATCTTCAAGTACTACTAATGGTACGATTCCTATTTGACTAATTCTTTCAAGAATATCTGACACTTTATCAACTCCTACTTATTTTATCGGGCTGGTAGTACCACACTAACAGGCTTGCTGCCAAAGTTGGGGCAATGTCTAGATGTACTATAACCCAGACACTCTAGCGTAACACACACCACAACCTGTAACCCCACCTTGATATATCATACAACACAATGGGTCAAGGGACTGGTCCCTTGCAGTAGCCCCGTACCCCCGCAGCCCTCATACCTCCCGTACCCCCGCAGCCCTCATACCTCCAGTATCCCCGCAGCCCCATACCCACTAGCCTTTCGCCATAAAAGCATTAAGCTGGGTACGGGTTGGTAGACCATCATTATCCCCACGGGACATGACTTGGATAGCACCAATAGCATTGCCACGGCGTACAGCATCCACAATTGGTAGGTTTTCCATAAGGGCACTAAGTACACCAGCAGCAAAACCATCACCAGCACCAACCGTATCCACAACCTTGTTAACAGTAAAGCCATCTACCATTTGTGAGCCTGACTTGGTAGCAATAAATGCACCACGGCTACCCAACTTGGTTACTACTGTGCTGGCACCTAGGTTAAGGTAAAAGTCGCTAATAACCTGTGGCTCATCACTACCACAAAGCACAAGACCCTCCGCCTCACCAGGGAGTACAATATCACAAAGGGCAGCTAGCTCATTAATAGTTTTTATCATCTGTTCACGGGATTCCCAAAGTTGGGGACGTAGGTTAGGGTCAAAGCTGATTGTAAGTCCTGCTTCCCTCGCCTTCCTTAATAGGTAAAATGTGGCTGCACGGGTGGAAGGGGTAAGTGCAGGTAGAATTCCCGTTAGGTGCAAATATTGGTAGGAGGAAAAGTCCACCTTGTCAATATCCGCAGTGCATAGGGTAGAGGCAGCTGAATTTTTTCGAAAATAAAAGATTTCAGGGGCCCCCACGCTTACACTGCCTTTTAACATAAACCCAGTAGAGGATTCATTGGAGTAGCTTACAAACTCACTACCTATAGTATTTTCGGAAAGGACGGTTACAATACGTTTACCAAAGGGGTCGTTACCCAACTTGGTAAGGTAGGTTACGCTGTGCTCCAGACGTGCAAGCCCTACAGCCACATTAAATTCAGCACCAGCAACAGCAAAGGAAAACTCGCTGACACTGGATAGTGCTCCCTCGGTCTTTGCAATGAAAAGTCCCATAGGTTCGCCAACTAGCATAACTTTTTTTGACATAGCCATAACACCTCTACAATATTTTTTAGTGTGGGGAAAATGGGTTAAAACTATTCCCCAATTACGCTTACAATATAGCTACGCATGGCATCATTGGTACAGTTAGCATAGAATAGTTCCTTGAAATGTTTACCACCAATTGCACCAATAAGTAGTTCTTGGTCTAGTCCTTTTAGGCAGGTAATAATATCTTTAAAGTTGGACTCACGTACTTTGTCTAAGATTTTTTTGTTCTGCTGCTCTATCTGCTGCTTTTCCTTGGGGTAGCCACCGCCAGACTGGCACATAAATACTTTCTCGAAAATATACTCAAGGTTACACTCCACACCCCAACCAAAGCCCTTGGCAAATGGCATTGAGATTGCGTTACCATCATTGATTTGGGAAAACATAAATGCATCAGCAGGGTCAACTACTAGTCCGCAAATTACACCAGGGAAGCTGTTAAGTGCAACCATTGCACCCTCACCAGTACCACAACCTGTAATTACATAGTCCACTGCACCACCATTTAGTAGTACTGCTGCTAAAATACCATTTTGTACATAGGTTAACCATTCCTTGTCAGTGCCAGTGTACATACCATAGTTATAGGCAGTGTGACCCATTGGCTCTACTACCTTTGTAAGTGTGCTAAAGATTAGTTCGTTCTTTGGTGATTGGCTGTTCTCATTAATTAATGCTATTTTCATAATTCATTATCTCCTATTAATTTTATTTATGCAGGTGGGCAGTGCCCACACCCTATCCCACGCTTTCCCCATTGTGGGAACTAGTAAGAAACTCCCCACGAGGTATTAGTTTTGTGCGAATTTGGCATTGATTTATCCCAATTTCCCCAATCCTACACGGCGGGGCAATCGTTTTGGCAATGCTTAGATCTATACCACATGCCACACTATCACTGTACTGCAGACCAATCTGGCAATAATGGGTCAAGGGACTGATTCCTTGCAGCATCCCCCGTACCCCGTCTGTAATTCCCCAGCAACCTGTGCTATTTTTTAGTAGAGCGGGTTTTCTTTAGGTAGTCTATATAAACGGAACCAAGGATAACGCAGCCCTTAACAACGAACTGCCAGTAACTATCAACCTTTAGAAGGTTCATACCATTATTTAGCACACCAATAATTAGCACACCAATAATTGTACCATCCAAGGAACCAATACCGCCGTTGAAGCTGGTACCACCAAGTACCGAGGCAGCAATAGCGTCACGCTCAAAACCTTCACCAACAGCAGGTTGACCAGCATAAAGGCGTGCAGCCAGTACAACACCTGCAAGTGCTGCAAGTGTGCCACTAATCATAAATACACGCATTTGCACCCATTTTGTATCTACACCAGCATACTTTGCGGCTTCACGGTTACCACCAATGGCATAAACATGTCGCCCAAAGGCACTACGGTTCATAATAAAGTACAGAACAATCATAACAACAATAACAATAATTACAGGAACAGGTACACCAAAAACATCACCAGTACCTAGGTAGTTAAATGCTTCATTTTGGGAGTTGGTAGGTTGACCGCCAGTAAGAACATAGCTGATACCACGCACAATTATTTGGGTGGAAAGGGTAACAATGAATGGTGGTAGGGTAGTGTGTGAGATTATGTACCCATTAAACAGCCCAATAAGTGCACCAAAGAGCATTGCAATTGCAACACAAAGCGCAACAGGAACCCCAGTGTTGGCAAGACGAACAGCAATAACACCAGCCGCCGCCAGTACTGAACCAACCGAAAGGTCAATACCACCAGAGATAAGTACGCAGGTAATACCAAATGCAATAAGTGAGTTTACTGTTACTTGGCGAAGAACACTTACCAAGTTTGCCTGCACTAGGAAAGTATCAGTAGTGATGGCAAGTATAGCAGTAAGCAGCAGCAGTGCAACAAGTGCACCAAGGTTGCGGCGTAGCCAGCTAATAAGCGGGTTAGTGCTGCTAGCTGGTTCAAAAGGTTTTAGCGGAGATTTTAACTTTTGCATTATACACTTACTCCTTCCACAGCATGGGACATAATAATCTCCTGAGAGATGGTATCCACCGCTGGGTCTAGTATTTTTACCAGTCTGCCCTCGCTCATTACAGCAATGCGGCTGGAATTATTAATAACCTCGGGTAGTTCGGAGGAAATCATAATAATTGAAACACCCTCCGATGTTAGCTGACGCATTAGGCGGTAAATCTCCGCCTTTGCCCCTACGTCAATTCCACGTGTGGGCTCGTCCAAAATAAGCACCGTTGGTGAGGCGGCAAGCCACTTTGATATTACAATCTTTTGCTGGTTGCCCCCGGACAGTTCCCCAGCTAGCTGGTGTGCCCCAGCCATACGTATTGTTAGCTTCTCTTGGTATTCCTGTATAATTGCTTTTTCTTTCTTAGTGTCAACATTGCCCGCCTTAATAAACTGACGCAGCACCTGGAAGGTAAGGTTGGTGCCAATACTGTGGGTTAGAAAAAGCCCCTGAATCTTTCTATCCTCTGGTACTAGAGCAATTCCAGCAGCAATGGCATCCGCAGGGCAATTAATCTTTGCAGCTTTACCATTTATGGTAACTGTGCCAGAATATATTTTATCAATACCAAAGAGTGCAAGGGCAGTCTCGTTTCGTCCTGCACCTACTAGCCCAGTAAAGCCAAGAATCTCACCCTTTTTAAGGTCAAAAGTTACACCGTTCACCGACTTGCTGGTAAGGTTATTAACACTCATTACAGTGTCACCCCCCACAGGGATATCGTTACCATACATACTTTCAAACTCACGCCCTACCATCATACTAATAAGTTCTTGGTCGTTTGTTTCGGCAGTATTTTTGGTAGCAATAAACTTGCCATCACGCAGCACGGTTACGGAGTCACACATACGGAAAGTTTCCTCCATACGGTGTGATATGTAAATGATTGCAACATTTTTTTTCTTTAAGTTATTAATCTGTTCAAATAAATCGTCCACTTCGGAGTTGGCAAGGGAAGCAGTAGGTTCATCCATTATTATAATTTTAGCATTTTCATTAATTGCACGTGCTATTTCAAGCATTTGCTGCTGTGCAATGGATAGACCCTGAATAAGACGTGATGTTTCCAGCCTTATACCAAGGACATCCAGTGCCTGCCTTGTTTTCTGGTGCATACGCTTGCTGTCCACCAGCCCAAGCATTGTTCGTGGTTCCCGCCCTAGGAAAAAGTTTTCCGCAATGTTCATGCTGGGTACATTACTAATTTCCTGATGGATAAAGCTTATACCATATTTACGTGCATCATCAACACTGTTAATGTTAACTGGTTGTCCACTAATAGTTATGCTGCCTTGGTCACCTGAATAAATTCCGCCAAGAATCTTCATTAATGTGGATTTGCCAGCACCATTTTCTCCCATTAATGCACGAATTTCACCGGGAGCTACCGATATTGTAACTCCAGTTAGAACTTTATTGGTTCCGAAAGATTTATATATATCATTCATTTCTAATACATAGTTACTAGGCATTATTAATCCTCCTTTTGCGCAGCGGTGGGCAGTGCCCACACCCACATTTCCGCAATTGGGCAGGTGGGTAATTTTGTAAGATTACCTATTTGGGATGTTTATCTTGTTTGTAAGGTTTAACTGTTATGCCAATTTTAATGTGCCCCTAGCTTTTGGAATAAGCATCTAGCATGAGCTTTGTTACCAATAAATATAAACACACAAACAAACATTAGGATAGAGCCATACCAATGTTTGTTTGTGCCAATTGTTTTAAAGTGCAACATGCCCGCAAGAACTTATACAACCCAAAGCTAAAAACACATCTCTTTTTGAAATGGGAAAGGGTATTAATTACGCGTCAACATTGGATTTATCAATGATGTGCATTGGGATAATTACATTAGCTTCTACAGTTTCGCCAGCAAGTACTTTGTAAGCTGTTTCTACTGTTTTAGCACCAATTAGGCTTGGGTCCTGTGCGGCAGAAGCTACCATTTCACCAGTTCTAATAAAGCTTTTACCTTCATCACTACCATCAACTGAAACAACCTTTACTTTGTCGATTAGCTTAGCTTCCTTTAGTGCAGCAATAGCACCACGAGCAGTAGGGTCGTTAATTGTGAAAACGCCAACTATGCCAGGGTTTGCATTGATTAGGTCAACCATTACAGGCTGTGAGTAGTCAGATGTTGCTTTTTCTACATCCTTAGTCTGAACAATTTTAATGTCTGGGTAGTTTGCAGCCATCTCTTCTTCAAAGCCGATTTGACGGTTTAGGCAGGTTGTTGTTGTGCTGAATGTAATCTCAACAACTGTTCCCTTGCCACCAATAGTTTCTGCAAGAGCCTTTGCACACATACTACCAGATTCTACATTGTCGGACACGATAGTAGAAACAACTAGTTCTGGGTTTTTAACACCTACGTTGAAAGCGATAACAGGAACACCAGCAGCCTTACAAGCTTCAAGTGTTGCACGTACACCCTCGGAGTTGATTGGTGATAGTCCAATTACGTTACAGCCTTGGCTAATCATGTCTGCTACGTCATTCATCTGCTTATTTTGGTCTCCGCCAGCATCCATAAGTATAACTTCGTCGCCTTCCATAAGGGAATCTTCCATGCCCTGCTTAATCTGTAGGAAGAAAACGTTGGTCATGTTTGGAACAGAAACACCAATTTTAAGTGGCTTTCTTGCAGTAGTAGATGTGGTTTCACCTGATGCACCTGGTGAAGCTGCTGTTCCCCCACATGCTGCCATAGAAAGCACCATAGCGGCAACTAGTAGGATTGATAAAAACTTTTTCATAAATCTTTCTCCTATTCTTTTGTGTAAATGTCCCAAAAACGTTTTGGGGATTCAGTAATGCGTGGTTTTGCACGTTTAAAAAATTTATCCAAAACTTAGCAGCACACAAATGAAACTATATTGCTACTGAGTGGTGGGTCAAGGTTTGGTTTGCAAAGGTGTACCATGCTTATGGTTTTAGCAACCTAGGTATCCGCCATCCACAGGTATAATGGCACCGTTTAGATAGTCAGAGGCAGCACTGGCAAGGAAGATGCAAACACCCTTAAGGCCCTCAGGAGTACCCCAACGGCGTGCTGGAATACGGTTGGTGATTTCGGTGTTACGCTTTTCATCCTCCATAATTTGTGTGTTCATGGTGGTTGCCATGTAACCTGGAGCAATAGCATTAACATTTACACCCTCACGTGCCCATTCGTTGGAAAAAGCCTTAGTAAGCTGTGCAATGCCACCTTTGCTAGCAGCATAAGCAGGAACAGTGTATCCACCAAAAAAGCTTAGCATGGAGGCAATATTTATTATCTTTCCGCTCTTTTGCTCTAACATTTTTTGTCCAGCCAGTTGGCAAATTTGGAATACGGATGATAGGTTAACATTAATTACAGCGTCCCAGTCCTCCAGAGAGAATTCCTCGCTTTTGCCACGGCGTTGAATGCCAGCAGCAGGGATTAGGATATCCAGCCTACCACCTAGTTTTTCCACTGCGGTAGCAAATGCGGATTTAAGTTCGTCACGGTTACCAAGGTTTGCCTTAACACCGTGTGCAGTAAAGCCATTTTTACAAAAATCCTCAGCAGCAGCCATTGTGCCAGCGGAGATATCAATAATGCAAACTTCGGCACCTGCCTCCAGTAGACCCTGGGCAATACCATGTGCAAGCCCAGCAGCAGCACCAGTAACAATTGCCTTTTTACCAGTTAAATCAAACAGATTCATAAAGAACCTTCTTTCTTCAGCACACCACAACAACAATTAAGTAAATTGGAGCAGATACTAAATAATATTATATTGGAGGAAAAGGAAGGCAAGGCAAATTAATTGTATAAAACCTTGCCTTCCTATGAGGAAGTTAAGAGTTATTAGTCTACACTACAACATGTTTAACATTTAAAAGTAGGCTGTAGGTAAGCACCATTTGGGGTTTTATTTGTTTACAACGTTAAGTAGCGGTTGTCCAAGAGCACCACGTGCAGCTTCTTCTGCTACTTTACGTTCTAGCTCCACTGCGGATTCTTCAGAGTACCAAGCAATGTGTGGAGTAGCAAGGAAGTTATCAAGTGTAAGCAGTGGACTATCCTTAGCAACTGGTTCTGGAGCGAAAACGTCACATGCAGCACCAGCAATAAGACCCTTATCAAGAGCAGTAAACAGGTCAGCCTCATTAATTATTCCACCACGGGAAACGTTAACTATGTATGCATTCTTCTTCATCATAGAAAGCTGTGCAAGGGAGATTAGGTCACGGTTATTATCAAGTGGGCAGTGTACCGAGATAATATCGGAACGCTGTAGTAGTTCCTCCAGTGAAACCATTTCCATATAGTCCTGTGTTTTACCAATAGAAACAGCATGTGGGTCATATGCAATAACCTTTAGTCCAAAAGCACGAGCACGGTCAGCAAATGCTGTACCAATACGCCCTACACCAATAACGCCAACTGTCTGGGAAGATAGACGGTGGATAGGCATGGAAAGTTGATAGTTCCATACACCAGACTTTACCTGTGCATTAGCAGTGTTAATTTTGCGAACTAGTGCAAGCGCAAGAGCCATAGCGTGGTCAGCAACCTCGTACATACCATAGTCAGGAACATTACATACTTTTACACCATATTTAGTAGCAGCAGCCAGGTCAATATTATCAACGCCAACACCATACCTTACAATTACTTTAAGCTCAGGTAGTGCAGCAAAAACTTTTTCGGTAAATTTAGCATATTGGTTAATAACTGACTTAAACCCTTTGCACTGTTCAATTAAGTCTTCCTCAGTTTTACACTTTAACCATGGTGTTTCCAACCCAGCAGCAGCAAGAGCAGCAGCCTCCACATTAATGTCATCATGGTCACAGTCAGTAATAGCAACTAAATTGCGGTTCATGCATTCATCTCCAAAAATAAATTTAAAATTTAAAATCTAAACTCTATTGCATAATTATATAAAATATAGTACAATTAATCAATAGCATAAGTTACTGATTTTGGGGTGTGGTTTTTGTTTATATTGCACAAAAGCTATTATTAATATAACAAATACTATGAAGTTTTTTGAACTGCGCAACAATTGGTTTTTATTTACATTTGAGTGTGAAAATTAAGACGTATTCTGAGTAAAATCAAGATAAATTACATATAAGTTATAGATGTATATTATATTTAACAAATAGTAAATTTTAATAAAGGATGTGAAGAGTATGACCCAAAGACCAGGCTCATTGTTAGACTGGGCATATACCCAAATTAAGGAGCAAATTTTTAATGGGCAGCTGCAACCAGGGCAAAAAATTGTGGTAGCACAGCTGGCCGCCAGCCTAGACATTAGCCCAACACCAGCCAAGGAAGCCCTAAACCGATTGGTAGCAGAAAGCCTTATGGTAGCACTGCCACGGCGGGGGTTTATGGTGCGTCAACTTTCCATAACTGAGGTTGTGGAGATTATGGACTGTCGCATGATGATGGAGGTGTTTGCTGCTAAATCAGCCTGCAAAAACTTCCACCAAAATCCAGAGATTAAAAAAAATATGATAGAGGTATTAGCCAAGCTAAAGCTAATAAGCTCCACCGATTATGTATTAGCAACACAACTGGAACAACAGTATCATGGCAGTATTATTAAACTTTCCGGCAACCAAAAGTTAATAGAGCTATATAATATGCTGTTTGGTGTAGGATTTTCATTCTATGTTTATTCCTCCTCTAACCAACCAATGCGGCGTCATGAGATTGCGTGGGAAGAGCACAAGCTAATGCTGGAATGCTTGGAAAGTGGCGACTTCGACAAGTTGAAAATGGTTATTCGGGCACACCTAGGTGAAACAATGACACTATACAAAACATTTTTCCCGAACTTTGGTAAGGCGTGAGGGGCAACGATATTAAATATTGGAGAGATACCCAAAAAAGGCTACACCATGTGACAATGCACAGGGTGTAGCCTTTTGGGTTAATTAGAAATAGTATTAATCAGCTTGTTGGCAACACTTTAGTATAGCTCAGGATTTAATCTGGTCTTGCTTTTCTATACTCACATCTACTGAAGTACAAATATTACTATCAACACAATACACATAAAAAGTATGCGTACAATCAATAAAATAAATATCAAACCTAGACGAAGGTGGTTTTAAGGAAATTTGTATGTTTTTAATAGCATTATCAATATCAGAACCTTCAAGTATTGAGTTAGCAAAGATATAAAGGCAGTTAGTATTAAATATTTTGTAGTGCTTATTAAGTTTGTGTGTTTTCTCTTGTATACTATCGGTTATTCGGTTAACATAATTTTGGGTGTTTACAAGTCCCTTATAAGGTGAAATAATTGTACTACCACTATTAGATTCAATAATTTCACCTTCATACTTGGGATGTTTCTTCGATACACATGCCTTCACCTCTTCATAACTACATCCTTTACCAAAATTCTCATCAATTATCTTATCACATATTTCATCATTTTGTGTAGTTGCCTTTGTAACCTCAAGACCTATATCCAAAATAGTGTCTTGCCAATCAGGACTCTCACGCTTTGAGAAGTTGTCCCAACTTTTATTGTAGAGATACTTAACTGCTAGTGTAGCATACATTTCAGGGTTACTAGTTACACTCATATCATACCTTCTTTCTATATACTATAGTATAAATAAAAACAACCACCTTGTCAACCTAGAAACGATTTTGTCGCAAAAAATGCCAATGTAGTAAAAAGGCACTTAAACCCATTAAACATACATTGGCATTATAAATTTGGTATACAAAACTCATACTTGATAAGTAGAGTTGATACATATTAATTAGGTCTTAGTCAAACTTTAATCCCACTCTAAAAGATGCTGCACTTGGGCAAGCTCCTTAGTATAGGTATCTGGAAGATCTTTAATAATTTTTTTGCCTATAGTATCCATATCTTCTTCTGTAGAGATAATTTGTATTTTTTGTTCCTCTAACCACTGTATAAACTCGTCATGTTTCCAACTATAATCATCATCAGAATCCCTACAATAATAAGTGTATGTATCATCGTCGTCATCACCATAACCAATCATAGGTTCAGTATCATAACTTAACAAGCTTAGAAGTTCCCTAAAGTTAGCCGCAACAATATTTACATACCCATCATCAAAAAATAAAATAGGATTTTCATCTAAACACTCATTTCCCAAGTCCAAAAATGCGTACATAGCACCATCACCACGGGCTTGTCCAAAATAGTGGCACTTGGATGATATTTCAGCTACCGATGTTTTATCATTTAGGCTTTCACCTAAAAAGCTTAAGCTTTCAGTATCCTGTTCATAGTTTGAAAATTCAATAGGAGCAAAACAACCAGATATGTCCCCCTCACCATAAGCCTCGTTTACTTTCAAAAACTTTTCAAACTGTAACACTAATTCAGAAAATTTCACATCAACACATCCTATTCTACATTATTCAATTAAAAAAACCGATATAGTAAAAAGGTTTTAAAACCATTAAACTATATCGGTGTTTTATAATCTGGTGCGCTTGAAGGGATTCGAACCCCTGACCCTTCGGTTCGTAGCCGAATACTCTATCCAACTGAGCTACAAGCGCGCATTTTTAGACTGCTATAATATGATAACATATTTAATATAGCTTGTCAAGTGTGAGTTAGGCAATATTTGAAGAAAAGTTTTGAGAGGGTGGCATTGACAGAGTAACCAACAAGTGGTAATATATGAATAGAAAAGTGACAACTTAGTTACAATTTAAAATAATCGAAAGTATAGGTGAAAATATGAAATTTTATCAAAAGACATGGTTTATTATTTTGTCTATGATGTTTGTGCCTCCCTTAGGAGCATTTTTAATGTGGAAACATAAAAATTGGAAACAAAATACAAAGGTAATTATTAGTGTATTATTGTCATTCTGGAATTTAAGTCTTATAGTTAGTACGCTGACTACACCAAGTACACCTACATCTCGGCAACAAATAGGCGTATCCCAAACAAGTCACAGTAACGAGGAAATAAGTAGTGATATAGAAAGTAGCGGTGAGAGTGACAGCTACACATCAAGCGAAAGTTCGAGTATGGAAATATCAGAAGAAAGTCTTACACAGTCAAGTGAAACACTAACAGTAACACCACCAGTAACACCACCAGTAACACCACCAACCACACCACCAGTAACACCACCAGTAACACCCCCAGCCACACCACCAACCACACCACCAGTGACACCACCAGCCACACCACCAGCGACACCACCAGTAACACCACCAGCAACACCACCAGCGACAAAACCAGCAACACCACCAGTAACACCACCAACAACACCGCCAGCGACACCACCAGTGACGCAACCAGTAACACCCCCAGCCACACCGCCTACACAAGGAGAGAAAATATGGTACTGGGGAAGTACAGGAACAAAACTACATAACAGCCCTACGTGTAGTACTTTTAAATACGGTTCAACTGGCGGTACATGGGAGCAGGGAGTTGCCGCAGGTCATGATGAGGGTATATGCAAGGTATGTGACTAAAGAAGTGCAGAGTACAATTTTCTAAATACTATCACTCATTAAACTTAACACAGCAAACCCCCCGCCCTATTCCATTTTGTGGTTTAGGGCGGGGGGTTTGTTTAATTATATTCCTTTAGAACTGCAACAAACTACTTTTCATCAGCAATCTTTACTACTGGCTTAGGGGCAACAATGTTATAAATAACCAGCGCAGCAGCCGTACCAACAACAATAGCAATAACAGCAATCTCTCCAAATGACTTACCAACTGAACCAAGAATTGCACCAGTAGCAATAAAGTCAAGGTCGGAGAATGTAGCACCAGTAAACTGACCGCTAAGTGCACCAAGTAGTGGCATTAGCAGCATTATTCAAAATGTTAGCATTAAACCATTTACAAAGCTACCAACAAAAGCTCCACGACGTCCACCAGTTGCATTACCAAATACACCAGCAGTAGCACCACAAAAGAAGTGAGGAACTACACCAGGAAGTATAAGTGCAAGTGCAAGTCCAGGAATACTACCATTAATTAGGAAGATGATAGCAAGCCCAGTTAAACCACCAGCAAAGCTGGACAAAAAGCCAATAAGAACAGCATTAGGTGCATAAGGGTAAACTACAGGACAGTCAAGGGCTGGACGTGCACCAGGAATAAGCTTTTCGGAAATACCCTTAAATGCAGGAACAATCTCTGCAAGGATTAGTCGAACACCCTGAAGAATAATAAATACACCAGCTGCAAAAGTTACAGCCTGAATAATTGCAAAAACAAGGAAGTGCTGTCCACCAGTTACTGCTTCTTCAAAAGCAGCACGACCAACCTTTAGCACATTAACAATTGCAAGCAGAACATAAAAAATAGTCATAGTAAGTGAGATTGCAACGGAACTATCACGGAAGAATGAAAGCGACTTTGGAAGTTTCATTTCCTCGGTAGACTTTGAACCCTTACCAATAACACTACCGATTAGGGCAGATGCTGCATAACCCATGGTGCTAAAGTGACCGAAAGCAAATTCATCAGTTCCAGTAATTTTACGCATGGTAGGTTGTGCAATAGCAGGGAAGATAACCATAGTTAGGCCAAGAGCGATTGAACCAATAATAATAACCATTGTTTCGCTCATACCAATTGTGGACAGGATAACACCAATCATACATGACATGTAAAGTGTGTGATGTCCAGTAAGGAAAACATACTTTAAGCGGGTAAAACGTGCAAGAAATAGGTTGGCTACCATGCCAAAGAACATGATAAGTGCAGTTACACTACCAAACTGGTCAAGTGCTAGGGAGATTATAGCTTCATTATTTGGAACCACACCCTGCATACCAAATCCAGACTCGAACATTACACCAAATGGGTTAAGTGCACCTACAAGAACCCCAGCACCAGAACCAATAATTATAAAACCTAGGAAACTTTTTATAGTACCCTTCAAAACATCAGTAAAAGGTTTACGTTGTATAATAAGCCCAATCATGGAAATCATTGCAATTAGTATTGCTGGAGTTGCCAGTATGTCAATAATAAAATCCCATGTACCAGTTAAAAAACCACTCATAATAATACCTACCTTTCATTCAAAAACCATATGTTTTTAAGTTGAATCTTACCTAAGCCAAAGCTATCTCAAGCTTTTCCTTAAGCTCTTTTTTGTCCAAAATGCTGTTAAGTACAATTACATTCTTAAGGTGTGAAAGTACATCTGCAAGGTCACGTGCTACCACGAAATAATCCGCAAGCTCCTGCGACGCACCTGAAACATCCGAATGTTCCACCTCAATGTCAGATTTACCCATAGCTTTTAGAACATCCTTAATGTTCATCTCCATCATAAAGCTACTGCCAAGCCCAGAACCACATACAGCCATAATCTTCACTTTGTAACACCTCTTTTTATTATTTTTAGCAAATATTTTCTATTATATCTATAATATCTCTAACACTTTTAGCAGCCATCATCTGTTCACGTGCATCATCGTCACTCAGCAGCTTTGTAAGCCCACGTAGTGCATTAATGTGTGAATTTTGGTCAGGTGCAGCAAGCATTATAAATATTTTTGCTGGTTTATCTTCACGCTCCATAACGTTAACAGTATCACGCAGTACAATAAGGCTAAGCCCAACACTCTTTACCTGGCCAGGTGCCTGTGCATGTGGCAGTGCAATCATTGGGGCAAGAACAATGTATAGTCCATGTGTCTTTACACTTTCAATGCATAGACTAGCATAGTTAGCATCAATAACTCCACTATCTTGTAGTGGGGCAGCAGCCTGCATTATGGCATCCTGCCAGTCTGTAGCAACTACATCAATCTTAATGGTTTGGGAATTTAGTAGCTCATTAATATTCAATCTATCACAACCTTTTAACTAAAATTGAGAAAATGATATTCAGTACTAGTAAAAAACACCGAACTATCATGTACAATATACACCAAATTTGTTAAATTTTCAAGCATTGAATGTCTAAATGAAAATTTTAATGAATTAAATTGAAATATATATTAAATCATTTAAAAGTGTGCAGCTAAATGTTTATAGTGGCAATATTTACAATGAATACTACCACCGTAAACACAAACTTACAAATTAATCATTAAAATCTTTTTCCAACTTTAAAACTTCCTCATTTGTAGCATTAATGTGTAGGTCATATTCCATATTCTCAAAAATTACTTCAATCTCATAAATCATACAACCATAGTCATCTTCATACTCATAATCTGTGCTTGTAACTACACCACCACCAACTTTTTCCAGTGCTATGGTTTTTGCACGTTCCAATGTTATATCATTGGCAGTATTAGGTGTAACAGGTGGCGGAGTAGATGCAGCTGGGGGTGTTGTGGTTATTGGTGGGGTAGATGCAGCTGGGGGAGTGGTTGCAGTGCTCACACTAACAAAAGTGGTGTAAATACTACGGTCAGTACTATCCAAATTTTCTGGTAGGCTACGACTAAGCTCGTTACCAGTTGTAGCATCAAAAATTATCTCAACCTTCTTACCATCAATAATTACGTCACACTTATAAATCATTTTGCTACCATGCATATTGGTGTCCATCTCCAGTATAAAGCCATACTCAGCCTGCACCTTTTGGGCAAAATCCCCAAAACTTAGGACATTGTTAGACGATTGGGAGGAAGGTATATTGCTAGTAGGAAGAGTAGCAGGAACTTGAGCGATAGCAACCAATCGCCAAACAACCGCTACCAAGACTATGGTTAGGCAAGCCGCTATTCTTCCAATAAATTTAGAATTTTTCATTTAAAAACAACCTTTCTATCTTTTGCTTATACATATTATACATAAAAATTCCAATTATTGCAAGTGACAGCATCAGCAAACCATAACGCTCTCCCCAAATCCTCCATATCTAACCACTTATTATTGTGCAAACTAATCTTTTGGTGGGCTTTATCTTCTAGCTGTATTTCCTCTACGGCGAGTCGCCGCTGCGACGCCCCTTGTAGGGGCTAGTACCCCACGTTTTACCCATACCTAGTGTTCTAAGAAAATCAACGTGAGGGGCTGTGGTTTTGGATAAGTCTTATATTGTTAGCAGAGTCCAGACTTTAGACATAATGGGTCAAGGGACAATGTCCTTGCAGTAGCCTTTAACGTACTCTTGCGGGTCCCCTTGTTACCCCTAGTTTACCTTAGTAATGTTTAGGGTGGAATTTGCGGCGAGTCGCCGCTGCGACGCCCCTTGTAGGGGCTAGTGCCCCACGTTTTACCCATACCTAGTGTTCTAAGAAAATTAACGTGAGGGGCTGTGGTTTTGGATAAGTCTTATATTGTTAGCAGAGTCCAGACTTCAGACATAATGGGTCAAGGGACAATGTCCCTTGCAGTAACCTTTAACGTACTCTTGCGGGCCACCTTGTTACCACTAGTTTTCCATAGTAATGTTTAGGGTGGAATTTGCGGCGAGTTGCCGCTGCGACGCCCCTTGTAGGGGCTGTGGTTTTGGCTAAGTCTTATATTGTTAGCAGAGTCCAGACTTCAGACATAATGGGTCAAGGGACAATGTCCTTGCAGTAGCCTTTAACGTACTCTTGCGGCTCCCCTTGTTCCCCCTAGTTTTCCATAGTAATGTTTAGGGTAGAATTTTCGGCGAGTTGCCGCTGCGACGCCCCTTGTAGGGGCTGTGGTTTTGGCTAAGTCTTATATTGTTAGCAGAGTCCAGACTTCAGACATAATGGGTCAAGGGACAATGTCCTTGCAGTAGCCTTTAACGTACTCTTGCGTATCCCCTTGTTCCCCCTAGTTTTCCATAGTAATGTTTAGGGTGGAATCCGCTTGCCGCTGGGCAGTGTACTTGAACGTTTGCCCACCAATTTTGCCCTCAATGGTAAAGCTGCCCCACCATGCGGGAATGTTTGGGTTCAATGTTAGCTTGCCATGGTTCAGGGTTAGCCCCAGTAGGTTTTGTGTTATGGCACGGTGGTACCAACCCGCTGCTCCTGTGTAAATGCTCCAGCCACACCGCCCCTCCAGCTCCTTTGCCGTGTACACATCGCCAGCCAAGTAGTAAGGCTCACCTTTGTACTTTGTGGCAAGGTTGGGGTTTTGGTGGCGGTTAATAGGATTAAGGTAACTAAGGATTTTGTAGGCATATTCTGTCTGACCATTTTCCAGCAGTGCCATGGCAAACCAAACTCCAGCATGGGTATATTGCCCGCCATTTTCCCGCAGACCTTGGGGGTAACTTTTAACATACCCTGGGAACTGCTCCCCCTTGGCAAAGGGTGGTGTAAACAGGCGTATAAATTGGTGCTCATGGTCAACCAGCAGGTCGCTGGCACTGTCAAGTGCGGACTTAACCCGCTCACTATTGGGCATTTTGGCAAGTGCAGCAAAGCTTTGTGGTAGAAGATCAATAATACATTCAGGATTTTCGCCCTGGTTGTGCTTGGAATATGCAGAACCAAGTGGGCTACCATCATCATAAAAGGCACGTGTATACCAACGTTCATCCCAGCAATGCGTGTCCACATTTTCCTTTAGTTTACCACTGGCAGCTAGGTACTCCTGTGCCTTTTCGGGGTAACCTAGTTCATTACACACTGTACTAAACTTTTCCAATGTCATAGCAAGAAATAGCGCAAGCCAAACACTTTCCCCTTTTCCCTTGTCCCCGACAGTATTAAAACCATCGTTCCAGTCCCCACCAGCGGTTAGGGGTAGCCCATGCTCACCCAGCAGGCGTAGCCCACTATCCAGCGCACGCATACAGTGTTGGAAGACACCCTCCCGTGTGGCAGAACGTGCAGGGGCAAAGTATCGGTCATGCTCAGTGGGCAGTAGCGCAGGTGCATGTAGGTAATGAACAGGGGTGTTTAAAAAGTCAGCATCACCAGTAGCACTATAGTAACAGCTGGCGGTGTAGGGTAGCCACAGGTAGTCGTCGGAATAGTGGGTGCGTACTCCACGTATCCCACCATTTTTTTGTGGGAGGTTGTGCCACCAATGCAGTGCATCCCCATCCTCAAACTGGACAGCGCAGCAACGTAAAATCTGTTGGCGGGCAATCTCAGCATTGGTATAAATAATATTACATGCATCCTGCAACTGGTCACGGTAACCATATGCCCCACCTGGTTGGTAAAAGCCAGTACGTCCCCAAATACGCCCTGCCTTAATTTGGTTTAGGGCAAAGTTGTTAATGTATGCATCAAGTGCAGGGTCAGGGGTGGAGATTTTAATATAACCATCATCAACAGGGGCAACCACTGGCAAAGTACACATATCAATTGCAGACTGATAGGTAGCACCATAGGACAGGATATATTTAACATGGCAACGTTCATTGGGTGGGCAGGACATGGGCACAATTAGCGCAGTATTAGCATTTGTTGTTGGCTGCACATCCTCCGTCCATACACCACTCCAGAAGTTGTTGTGGTTATGGCTTACAATGTTGGGTAGTTGCTCAGTAAAAAAGCCGCAGTAGCTGGGAACCGCACTGTTATATGGGTTGTGCAGTACAGTGCCCGCGGGGTGACGTTGGCGTACAATGTTCGCTGATGTTTTTGGTGTAACACCTAGCACAGGCTGCATATAATACCCAAGCATAACATCCACTGCTGCATTAGTTGTGTTTATCATTTCAATGGTGCAGTACTTGGCACCACCAGCAGGGGCAACGGTTACAGTCAGGGTAAATACAATCCCCAAAACTTCACTACTATAGGTTGCACTACTGCTGGAGTAGCACACACTGGCACCCTTCAATAAGCTGTAGATGTTTCCCCCAATCTTTACAAAACAGTGCTCCGAAAGTGGTAGTGCCGCAAAGTCATTGTTCCACCGTGTCAGGCGGTTCTCACGGGAGTTTACCCCCCATGTGAACCCTAGGCTTTGGTTGGAAACAAGTGTGCCAAAGGATGGATTTGCCAAGATGTGGCACCATGGTAGGGTAGGCGTCCCGCTAATGGTAAAGCTATCCTCCGAAAAGCTGCCTCCGTAAATCTCTAAACCTTGTGTTGTTGAGGTTGGCAGGTGTGGTTTACTGGGTAAAAAGCTAGGGTAAACATAACTATTGCAGGGTTCAGCATCACCATCGTTACCAAAAACATAGGCGGAAGTACCAATTAAGGTGTTTAGGGTAAGTGGAGAACAGGTACGCTCATTTACAAAGAAGATTCCCCCGCGCACACCAGCAAGGTCACTAAGTCCCGCAACAGCAATCTGTGCCCGAACAGATGCCACTTGGGCAGCATGCAGGTCGTCATGGTACAGCAGCACAAGGTCAAAGAGTAGGTTGTAGGCACGCAGCAGTGCAAACATCTCCAACAGTCCATCAATATAATCTGGTGTTGGGGCAAGCATTAGGGGGTAAAGCATAATGGGGATATCTCCAGAAATTCCAAGGCTCCACAGCTCGTGCTGACCACCAATGCCCTTTTGCAAGGTTGACAACTGGGCTGGGGTCTTGTGGTTGTAAAGGAACAGCGGTGAAAATACTTTATAGATTAGGTGGGAACATAAAGTAGTGTTGGCAGTGTGACAAATACAGGATTGTTCACGTACTTCTTTATTACTGGCACGCATTTGCAGCAGCGTATTTACCGCCGTCCGCCTATCCTGTGATGAGGTTATGACAAAGCTGGTAACCTTGCTACTGTTTGGTTCCACAACTACTTTTACACGCATGGCAAGTGCGGCATCAGGCACACCGCCACTACCGGAATAGTCCAACTGGTGGAAGTTTAAAAGGTTGGAATATCCAGAAAATGCAGGGGTTATATGCTCCCGCTGAAACTCCACATCGTAGGGCTGGTTGTCCAGCAGTCCAACACAAATGCAGGGTGCAAGAACACTACTGCGGGAGGCACGCTCAAACACTACGGAGCCAGAGGAGGAGTCCCGCTGGGGTGTAACAAAAAGTTTCCCAAAGGCAGGGTGGGCGTTGTAGTCCCCGACAGTGGACAAAATAGGCTCAAGGTAAAGGAGTAGCTCCGCGGAAATAGGCTTAGCAGAACTATTTTTAACTGATAGGTTCAGGGTAAGGGCAGGCAGGTGCTCATGCAGACTGAAATCCATGTCAAAGCTGTAAGGTAGCGGTTTATTCTCACTATCCAGCGGTGTGGCGGTATAGGTGCAGCCACTATTTGTAAACTTTGCGCCATAGTTAACGTCACTGCGAAAAAGCGGGGCAGCAGTAAATGGGGTAGTGCGACCGTCCACACGGGCAAAGGCGAAGATACCCCCCGACTCATATGGGCGCAGCTCAGCGGCTGGACGTGTAAGGAGCGAATCGCCAAAGCGTAGCTCCCCCGCACCAGTATCACTAAAAAGGTAGGTGAGCATACCGTTACCCACAAAGGAGCCAGTTGGGTTACTGGGGCAGATGGGTCTAACATTTGTAAGTTTTGGGGTTGGTTTAGGGTTGGTCATGGGTACCCCTCCTTGACGCAGGTGGTCATACACCACTGCATCTTTACTTATTTTTTCCTGCAAAAAGCATTGGGCGCTGGACATTTCACCACTGGACATAAACCGCCGCTGGTTAATATTATTGTGTAGTAGGTTGCCTGCCGCCACCATGCTCATTCCTATATGGTGCGCCATGTAGCTATGAATAATCTTTGGGGCAGCTCCACTAGTACGCTCAGGGGAGTAGTCCGCAGCTTCAAAAAAACCATACTGCCCATAAATTCCTGCACAGCGTAAACGGTGTAAATTGGACATGGCGGCAAATGGGGTAAAGGGTAGGGTTAAGAAGGTGGAATAAGGTGAGATTACAAGCTCCTTATTAAGCCCACGTTTGACACCTGCCCATTGTACACCATGTGCCTTGTACTGGTAGTTCAAACTTTGGTCAAAGGCTGTCTCGCTAATTCCCCAGAGAACTGTTGTACGCTTTGTACGCTTTTGCTGAACATAAATGCTGTACTGTAACGACTCATCCAGTAATGAACCAGAATATACAGGCAGTAATAAATGCGGCATAAAATACTCAAACATGGTACCAGTCCAGGAAACAGTACCAGCATATGCACCACACTTTGCCATAATTCGCCCTAGACTGCTTTAATGCTTCCAGTCCACCTGCCTACGTGCAATGGCGAAATAACTGGCAAGGCTGGTATCACTCATTAAAAAGTCATAGTAACAATCCACCATTTCATCATCAGTGGCGTTGTACCCAAGGGAGAAAAGGCGACGCTTTTTGGAGTAGAAAACGGATAAATCAGTCTCATCAATAATTTTACCAAGGCGGTCAATAATGCTGCTTAACCCCGCACATTGTGGCAGGTATTGGTACAAACCCTGACGCAGTGCCACAAGGCAGGCAGCAAAGTTGCCAGAATCCACCATGGAAACAAACCTTGGCTCCAGAAGTGCCAGGCTCTGGGTATCATACCAGTTGTACAGGTTACCGTGGTACTTTGGCGGCAGCTCGATGGTCGATGGTGCATGCTAAACGCCCCATCATGGAGGCGGCGTCAATAAAGTGTAGGTCACGTGCCACCAGTGTGGAGAGCATCATTAGCCCAATGTTGGTGGGGGAGGTGCGGTGTGCCTCGGCATAAACTGGGGCGTACTGCACATTGTCTGGGGGTAGGAAGTTGTTCTGGGCATTGGCAAAATCCTCGTAAAACTGCCACATATCCGCACAGTACGCAATTAGCTCGTCGGAACTTTTGGCGGAAAGTTTTAATGGGCGTACTGGCTGGGAACGTGATGAAAATACAGCAAAACATATAATGCTGGAAAAAAATAAACCATACAGCCGAACAATATTATAAGGGGAAAAGAGGAAAAGTAGCCCAATAAGCTGTGCAGGCGGTAGGTGTAGCACAAGGGAACCTGTGGGGCGTGTAGCCCCCTCCCCTTGGGCAGCCGTTGTCCAGCTTAGCAGGTTGCGGCGGGAAACAAATGAACGGTAAAGTGTACGCAGGATTGCATCACCAGTTATAAGAGTGTGATAGGGTAGCAGAATAAGGTGGTATACCCCCTGCCCAATATTTTCAAACACAGTGGGTAGTGTACCCACAAAAAACTTGCAGGAAAGGCTAAACAACCCACCACTTACAAGGGAACCAATGCTGGATAGGGTAGGTGCAACAAAGAGGGAGAGGGTAACAGCAATACAAAGGAGTATAGCAGCGGGGTAAGGCAGTACGAAGTTTAACCCCAAGGCAAAAAAGGTCATGATAGGGGTAAGGCTC
Organism: Drusus annulatus; assembly: GCA_022651775.1. Classification (NCBI taxonomy): domain Eukaryota; kingdom Metazoa; phylum Arthropoda; class Insecta; order Trichoptera; family Limnephilidae; genus Drusus; species Drusus annulatus. The sequence continues at coordinate 27,862 of JAGWCC010001402.1, forward strand.
CGCCGCAGGTTGTCCAGCAGCTTGAACTTGCCAACACCATCAATGGGGTTTGGGGTTGCCACTGGGCAGTGTGGAACGCATCATGAACAGGTTTTGAACCGGGGAACCTGCCAGGAAAAAGGGTTAATTCAGCGGGGGGGATTAAATAAATAAAGGGGGGAAAAACCTTCATAGGTCAAAAAGGTGCCCCAAAGGGCCCCCAAAATAAGGGGCCCCGGTTGTTCCCAAAACACCCTTGGGCTGCCTAAAGCCCCACAAACTTTTTAAAGCGCCCCGCCCTTTTTAACCCAAACTTCCCCTTATTTGGGGGTTTGGGGGTTTTTGTTGGAAAAAAGGATTTTTTTTTTGGGGAGGGGAAAAACCCCTCCTTTGGGCCCCCCAGTACGCAGATGTGAAGGTTGGTTAAACGGTTTGGGAAAGGTTTAAAAAAGGGGGGAAAGGTGGGGGCT
>JAGWCC010001403.1:0-37225 GCA_022651775.1 Drusus annulatus
CCACCCAAAAATATCAACCTCCTTTTTCCTCCCAATTTTTCCTTCTTATTTGGGGGTTTTGGGGGGGGTTTAAAGCCGGGTTAACTTTAATTTCCCTGCGGGCCCCTTTTTAAAGGCACCCTTCATTCCCTTTGCACCCTCAGTCAGGACTAGCTCTGCACCATATGCTTTTAACAGTTTTCGGCGTTCTATGCTCATGGTATCTGGCATAGTCAGTATAGTTTTATGCCCACGTGATGCAGCCACTGCTGCAAGTCCTATACCAGTGTTCCCGCTTGTTGGCTCAATAATTACGCTACCCTCTTTTAATATACCTTGTTTCTGGGCGTCATCCAACATAGCTTTGGCAATTCTATCTTTACACTTCCTGCTGGATTAAAAATATTCAAGTTTTCCAATTATTTGTGCCTCTACCTTCACTTTTTTCTCAAAGTTATGTAGGCGTAGCAATGGTGTATTTCCAATAAGTTCGCTAATACTTTGGTATACTGGTTTCATAATCGTTTCCTCCGTATAATATATTTAACATATATGTTTTGTATGTTAAATATATTATATGCTAAACCTCTTCCTTTGTCAACACATTTTTTTCAATTCTTTTTCTTTTATCTCCCCCTATTTTCACTACTTTCACCACTATTATAATTGTTTTATCTACAACCTACATTTGCTGTACCCTTTTAACTTGCATTATAAATGAATTTTGGTATAATGTATAGGCTGGATAATTAAATCCTAAATATTTTATATTATTTTTGATTAAATTAGAAAAAGTTTTAATATTGTGCTATTTTTACATAGTCTACTACATATTTTGTGTTTTTTATATTTATTATAGGAGTGAGGCAGTGCAACCTTTAAATGTTACTATTGATAAAAACTCATATATCCCCGCTTTTGAACAGCTGTACCACGAATTTTTAAAGTGTATTGCACGGGGCGAGCTCAAGCTAAACGACAAGCTTCCCACGGAACGTGAACGAGCACTAAGTGTCGGCGTTTCCCGCAGCACAGTAAAAAAGGCGTACAACGAACTTCACAAGAAAAATATCATTGAGGTTATACAGGGTAGCGGCAGTTATGTTTGCGCCTCATTAGTTGACCAAACAAGCTTGGAAAAAAAAGAAGCCTATGATAAAGTATCCACCGTTGTATCCTCTCTGGAGGTTGCAGGTTTTAGTGCACGTGAAACGCTTAACCTTGTCAACCTTGCCATTCGCTCCCTCAATAATAAGTCCACTATCTACATCGCTGTGATTGATAATTCGCAGGAGTCACTAATCGACTACAGCCAGCAGCTTTCCTACCTTGTTAATACTAGCGTTTCAGTCTTCATCTTGGAAAGTGTAAGCCTTAGCGAAAATCCTCAGGAACTGCTACAAGGCTATGATTTAATTGTTGTTTCCACCTTCTACTTTGACCATGTGAGCCAGCTTATACCTACCCTCAGCAGCAAGCTTATTCGTGCCTCCATGTCACCTTCACCCAAAACAATTGCGGAAATAGCTACAACCTCCCAAAATGCACGTATCGGTTTAATCTGCCGAACCAATCGCTTCCTAACATCTATCAAGGACACTTTGGCGGAGCTCAACTTTAACCCTGACAATATCTTCTCTTTCTTCGAGGCGGACTATACTACCAAGACCTATTTCCCAGGTGGCATTGATGTTCTAATCTCTTTTAAGGATGCCCATATATTCACTAATCAGGAGTTTGAGTTTAGGAATGTTGAGTTTATGAAAAAAGGCGGACGCCTAATTGTGTGCGAAAATTATATTGACCGTGGCTCACTCATCTACATCGAGAATCGAATCGCCCAAAGCCTAAAAATTTTATAACATTACTCCCCCACAACAAATAATAAAGAGACAGGGTGTACATCATTAATTTTGATGTACACCCTGTCTTTTTCATGTTGAATAATATGGTTAAATACCATCTACCTCAATTAGTAACTCACCTACCGCTATGCTGTCCCCTTCTTTTGCATATATCATTTTAATGTTTGCATCAAAAGGTGCTTGAATAGTCGTTTCCATCTTCATCGCTTCAGTAACCGCTAAGGCATCACCCTGCTTTACATGTTGCCCCTGCTTTACCATTACCTTGGAAATCAGCCCTGGCATGGTGGCAACAATATGGTTGGGGTTTTCACGGTTACCCATTGGACGTACTGCAACCTTGGCGCCTACTGCAAGGTCACTCACTAATATTTCTCAGGATATTCCATTTAGCTCAAATGATACTATTCGTGTACCATCAGGCTGCACTGCACCAATTGATATTAACTTGATGATTAATGTTTTTCCCTGCTCAATGGTAACCCTTACTGTCTCCCCCGCACGCATACCATAGAAGAATGTAAGTGTATCCAGTGCAGTTACCTCACCATATTTTAGGTAGTCCTGTATATATTCCTCAATAACACTTGGGTATAGTGCATATGATATTGCTAGCTCTGGGCTTACTTTTTCTCCTACTTTCCCACTTAACATCTGCGTAATCTGCACCGTGTCCACCGCTTTAAGGTTGATTCCAGCTCTTTCCACGCTCGGCACTTTCCCCTTTAGTATAATCCTGCTTAGCTCTGGCGGAAATCCGCCCTCCGGCATACCAATCTCGCCCATAAACATTCCCACAACGGACGACGGAAAGTCGATGTGTTCGCCTTGTTCCATCACGTTCTCTGGTGTAAGGTCGTTTTGCACCATAAACAGTGCCATATCTCCCACAACCTTGGAACTTGGTGTAACCTTAACAATGTCCCCAAACATAACGTTTACATTGTGGTACATGTCCTTCACTTGGTCAAACTTATTTCCTAGCCCAACTGCTTTTGCCTGTTGCGCAAGGTTGCTGTACTGTCCCCCTGGCATCTCGTGGTGGTAAACTTCGGTATTTGTTGCCAGCACCCCACCCTCAACCTTGGTGTAGTATTTACGCACATCTTCAAAGTACCTGCTAACTAGTTCCAAGTTTTCGGGGTTCATCTTTGGTTGTGCAGGGGAACCAGCCAGTCCGTGGTACAAGCTGTTAAGGCTTGGTTGACTAGTCATACCGGAAAATGACGCTATGGCGGTGTCAACAATATCCGCCCCTGCCTCTACTGCACGTGCATAGGTAAATACACCATTGCCCGTTGTGTCATGTGTGTGTAGGTGTATTGGCAGGTTTACTGTATCTTTCAGCGAACTAACCAGTGCATATGCTGCATTAGGTTTCAGCAGCCCCGCCATGTCCTTAATAGCCAAAATATCAGCACCCTGGTTTTCCAACTCCTTGGCTAGCTTCTTGTAGTAGTCCAGTGTATATTTAACGTTCGATTTATCCAACACATCACCAGTGTAGCACAGTGCTACCTCTGCAACCTTGCCCGTATCCTTAACCGACTTAATGGCAACCTCCATATTTGGCAACCAGTTCAGGCTGTCAAATATACGGAATACATCTATACCATTTTTGGCAGCCGCTTGTACAAACTCGGTTATTAGGTGGTCAGGGTAGTTGGTGTATCCTACTGCATTTGCACCACGAATAAGCATTTGTAGTAATGTATTTGGGCAACTCTTGCGTAACAACCTCAACCTTTGCCATGGGTCCTCATTAAGGAATCGGTAGGCTACATCAAAGGTTGCTCCACCCCACATCTCCATGGAAAATAGTTCTGGCATCATTTTGGACATATACGGTGCAATCTTCGCCATGTCCGCTGTACGCATACGTGTAGCAATAAGCGACTGATGTGCATCACGCATGGTTGTGTCACATACCAAGACCTCTTTGGATTGCTTAATCCAACCTTTAAGCCCCTCCACACCATCACGGTCAAATATCTGCTTTGCAGTCACAATCCCGCTAGTATCAGTTAGTAGTAGACTTTCACTTGGAATACGTGGTTTAGCAATTAGCGGTTTTTCTTGCTTCCCAACGCCTGGGTATCCATTAACCACCACATTACCAATGTAACTTAGTAGCCTGCTTGCACGGTCTTTTCTCTTACGCAGGTTAAATAGCTCTGGGGAGTTATCAATAAAGTCCGTGCCGTAGTCCCCAGTAAGGAACTTAGGGTGTGCTATAACATTTTCTAGGAATGGAATGTTAGTGTTTACACCACGAATCCTAAACTCTAACAGTGCTCGACGCATTTTACTGGCAGCCTGCTCAAAGGTTAACCCCCATGTAGTAGCCTTAACCAGTAACGAGTCATAATGTGCGGAAATCTTGGCACCAGCATAGGTGTTGCCACTGTCAAGCCTCATGCCAAATCCACCTGGAGAACGGTAAACGGTTATCTTTCCTGTACTAGGCGCAAAGTTATTGGTGGGGCCCTCACTAGTTACACGTGCCTGTATGCTGTATCCACGCAAACTTATGTCACTTTGGTTGGCTATGCCAATCTCTGGGTCACTCAGCTTTACGCCATCTGCAACAAGCAGCTGTGTTTGTACAATATCAATCCCCGTTATCATCTCTGTAATGGTGTGCTCCACCTGAATCCTTTGGGTTTACCTCAATAAAAGTAGTACTCGTTACCAACCAACAAAAATTCTACTGTTCCAGCATTTGTGTAGCCCGCTTTTTTCAACAAGTTTACAGCACTTGCACAAATTTCCTCCCGCAGCTCCTTACTCAGCGCTAAGGATGGTGCAACCTCTACCACCTTTTGGTGACGTCTTTGCACGGAACAGTCACGCTCGTACAGATGCACAACATTCCCAAAGTTATCTGCCATCACCTGTACCTCTATGTGTTTTGGGTGCTGTATAAACTTTTCAACATAAACCTTATCACTACCAAATGCAGCCTTTGCCTCGGAACGTGCACTGTCATATGCCTGTGCCAACTCCGACTCTGCATTTACCAGACGCATTCCACTATCGCCACCACCTAGTGCCGCTTTAATAATTATTGGGTACCCACAGGTTGCTGCAAATTTTTCCAGGTCGCTGTACTCCTTAATGTTGTCCGTTCCTGGTATAATTGGTACCCCAGCACTCTTTGCAAACTCACGTGCATTTATCTTGTCGCCAAACATCTCCAGCTGTTTGCTGGATGACCTAATGAATGTAATGCCGGACTCTTCGCACCTTTTTGCAAACTCCAAGTTCTCGGAAAGGAACCCGTACCCTGGGTGAATGGCGTCCACATCATTTTCAAGTGCAAGCCTAATAATATCCTCAATGTCAAGGTATGCTGCCACTGGTGCCTTACCCTTCCCCACCAAAAATGTCTGGTCTGCCTTGGACCGATGGAAACTGGTGGAGTCCTCCTTTGAATATATGCCTACGGTTTTAGCCCCTAGCTCATGTAGTGCCCTAAAAATTCGCACTGCAATCTCCCCACGGTTTGCAACCAGAACCTTTTTAATATTTTTAAGTTTTATCATAGATACTCTCTCCTAACACACCTTTTCATTTTTGCAAGTTGGCACACATAATAATTCATATTTAATTTAAGGATTTCCATAATTCCATTTGCGCCTCTCTTAAACAGCTTGTTTCGGTGGCATACCTTCCGCCATACTCATTCATTTTATACTAATTTAATTCTTTTTGCAACATCTTCGGTGTAAAATTGCATAGCTACTCTTCTATATTTTTTATGCTATTTCACCAAATTCACTTCTACCACCTTTAATTTTTATTCTGAATTCTACTAAACGCGTAACCTTCCCAATCATATTTTTCACCACCACTGCATAAATTATATATACGCAAACTTTTGCACAATAATATTTTTTTCGGGAGGTAACTATGGAAGATAATGCTAATAACGGTTCTGCTTCGGCTGAAAATCTTAAGTCTTACAAAAAGCAGCTGGAACTGGTAGTGTATAACAAAAACATCGAGCTAATAAAGCATAATAAGGATAAAAGAGTAAATCTAATTATTGGTATTGTATTTTTCGTCCTAGCGGTAGTAATTGTATCCTTTAACTATTCCACCCTTGGTACACTTACCCTGCGTTCCATCTTGGCATATGTGTTCATTATACCCTCCTTCATCCTTGGAATTACGGGGACAATTTTATTCTTCGATTCCAGCAACATTACATCCATCCAACAGGAGCTGTTGTACCTACTGGACGACCTAGAACTGCTTGATATGAAGGATTTAAATACCGAAGAAAAGGCGGATAAACAGTTTAGGATTAACCAAAGGGAACTAAAAAGATACTATGACCTCAACCTATCCCAAACAAAGTTTTTGTCCAATTTTGGGATTACACTAATCATTATAGGAATCGCAATAATCGTTTCCACCGTTTACTTTTACACCAATAACCCAGACACCTCAAATACGCTCCTATTCATTGGCTGCATCTCTGGCATTTTGGTGGACTTCATTGGTGCAATGTTTATTGCTACATATACCAAAACGGTTGAAACTGCTATCAAGTTCCACTCCAAGCTAGCCAATAGCAACGACCTACTCCTGTCCAACCTAATTGCGTCAAAGATAACTAATGGCGAACTAAAGGATACAACATTGTCCGATATTGCAAAAAATATCTCTATTTTAAAGGATTGCTAGGAAACTCAGGCAAAAAACTTATACTATGGTGCAAAAGTGCTTATTGTGTTATAATAGTATGGTAAAATCAACAACATACCCCAGCTGCCAATGCACCTTTGACTTATTAACAGTGTGTAAAATTTTTATTTCGTTAATAATAAGCCATTCATAACCACCCACATTCATTCTAGCTACATTCCATGTAAATCCTTTGTTTTGCAGGAATTTTTCCACAGCTTTCAAGCAAGTACTGCTGCACAATGTGGGCAATAATATACCAATTCCATGTGATTTATCCTTGACTAAACGGTTTTTTGTTATATAATATAACTATCAAAGTATTAGGAGTGAGTATATGTCAATTTTTAGTAGCATTGGTAACAAGTTTGCTAAGATGAGTGATGCAGCCGCAAGAGGCACTAAAGACCTTGCTGAAAATATCAAGCTAAAGTCACAAATAAGCGATATGGAGAAGTCAATCTCTGTAGTTTACCATAACATGGGCAAGCTTTATTACGAGCAGTTTGGTGCCAACCCTGCTGATTGTATGCGGGAGCATTGCAACCAAATCACTGATACAGTGCACAATATCAAAACCATTACTTCACAAATAAACTTTTTAAAGGGTGTCTACACCTGTGAAAACTGTGAAACGGAGCTTAAGTCTGGGGTTAACTTTTGCCCAAACTGCAGTATTTCCGTTCCAGCTTCTTTTGAATACGAACCATCCTTTGTGGAGGATACCGAGGATAAGGACGACCAACCCCCAACGGTATAGTTCTAATAATTACCCCTTCACTTACTAAAAATTATTTTAAAATATTGGAGATGTTTAAACTATGTATGAGAATATTATGGATACAATTGGGTTTGTAGCAAATAGCGACCCACAGGTTGCTGCTGCAATGACGCAGGAGCTTGAAAGGCAGAAACGCAACTTGGAGCTTATTCTTTCGGAAAACCTTGTTTCCCCTGCTGTAATGGCAGCAATGGGAACAGTACTAACCAACAAATATGCGGAGGGTTACCCTGACCATCGTTACTACGGTGGTTGTTTCGCTATGGATATTGCCGAGAAGATTGCGATAGAGCGCGCATGTGAGCTTTTTGGGGCACAACACGCCAATGTTCAACCTCACTCTGGTGCCCAAGCAAACGCAGCTGTCTACCTTGCCCTACTAAAACCCGGGGATACCGTACTAGGTATGAGCCTTGCCCACGGTATTGCACCTAACACACGGTTCACCTGTTAACCTTTCTGGTTTGTACTACAACTTTGTTTCATATGGCGTGGATGCTGACACACAACAACTGGACTATGTGGAGCTTAACCGTATCGCACAGGAAACTCGACCAAAGCTTATTGTTGCTGGTGCCTCTGCCTACTCACGTGAGATTGATTTTAAGCGTATTAGCGAAATTGCTAAATCCATTGATGCCATGTTTATGGTGGACATGGCGCACATCGCTGGACTAGTTGCTGCTGGTCTGCATATGTCCCCTGTACCCTATGCCGATGTTGTAACCACTACCACACACAAGACACTTCATGGTTCTCGCGGCGGTATGATACTTTGTAGGGCGGAACTTGCCAAGGCAATTGATAAGGCAGTTTTCCCAGGAACACAGGGCGGCCCACTTATGCATATTATTGCTGCCAAGGCTGTTTGCTTTGGTGAAGCGTTAAAGCCTGAGTTCAAGGGCTACCAGCAACAAATTATTAATAATGCTAACGCTCTTGCTACTGCACTTAATGATAAGGGCTTCTCACTTGTTTCTGGCGGAACAGACAATCACATGATGCTCCTTGACCTGCGCAGCCTCAATATTACTGGCAAGGAGTTTGAGCATAACCTTGACCAGGTTTACATCACAGTTAATAAGAATACTATTCCAAATGACCCACAAAGTCCTTTTGTAACTAGCGGTATCCGTGTAGGCACACCTGCGGTTACCACCCGTGGACTAAAGGAAGATGATATGGTACTTATTGCGGATTGCATGTACAAGGTTGCCACCGACTTTGCTGGCACCGCCTCCTCTGTTAAGGAAATTGTTAACAGCATCTGTGCACGTTACCCAATCTACTAATATTCTCTAAGTTATTATACGTACCAGTGTTAACACTGGTACGTATTTTTTTTAACCAACATAATTCCCAGCTCTGCTTGTTATATTTAATATGTCCTTGCTTTTTAGTGGAAGGATAGTATTATTGCTTTGCCCCATGAATATACTTGAAGGTAGAAATCTTAATGCTAGGAGGATTTCATTGAATAGTAAAGTTTTCAGGTTAAGCTTAAAAAATATTTGTGTCTGCATTTCCCTTGTGTGTTTTGGTTATGTTTTTCTCCTGTTCCCCCGCGAGGTTGCCCATGGTGTAAAAAAAGGTCTTACCATCTCCTTTGATACACTCATACCCGCCCTCTTCCCTTTTATGGTTCTTTCCAACCTAACCGCCTCCACCAGGGCGGGGGAATTTATTGCCTCCCCTGTCTCTTTCCTACTAACCCACCTTTTTCGCCTACCACGCTCACTTGGTACAACCGTATTCATGAGCTTTATTGGTGGTTATCCTACTGGGGCGCACCTTCTGGCTAGGAAGGTAAATGACGGTCAAATCTCAACCTCCACCGCCAGCCGCACCCTTACCTTTTGTTGCAACTGTGGCCCCACCTTTATGATTGGCGCTGTGGGTGTTGGTCTTTTTTCCAGTATTCACATTGGTTTGGTACTACTCCTTTCCCACTATCTTGGTTCGTTACTCACTGGTCTAGTTTTTTCACATGGTTCTGCAAATGTTGTGGAAAACCCCGCAAAGGTTGAATATCCTAAGCTTTCCACCGCACTTGTTGGCTCCGTTTCTGCTGCCACCTCCACCATGTTGGGTATAGTCGGATTCGTTACTTTTTTCAGCTGCACTTCCCACTTGTTGGATTTTTTGGGAATCTTCAAGCTTGCCGCCTCGGCTATTTCCAACCTTCTCCCTCCCAGTATCTCCCCCGAATTTATCCTTGCCTGCCTTACATCCATCTTGGAGGTCAGTAGTGGCGTTTTAAACTTTTCCAGCACACCCTCAACCTTTTCCCTTGTGGCAGTTTCTTACCTCTTAGCCTTTGGTGGCATCTCCATCTGGGCACAGGTAGCCGCCGCCTTCAACAAGCTGGACATAAATTTATCCCCCTTCATCCTCTCCCGTTTTGTCCACGGTTTTTTCAGCTCGGTGCTCACTTTTTTAATTGTGCATTTTTTCCCACTCAGCCGCTTTGTCTACGCACCCCTTAGCTCAAACATTTACATTACAACTGCTGGAAATATTATTAGCTCCATTTGCCTAATTGGTATGTGTACAATACTACATCTTAGCCTTTTACGCAGTAAATTCTTCTCTAGGAAAACACGAAAACACCTTACCTAAAATACCTCCTAACGTCAAGCTACCCAACTTATCTATTCATTACCTTTATTTTAATTATATATTATTAATTCTGATAATCCTTAACCATTACCCCTCTTCCAAATTAAATTTATTATACCTTTTATGGACTCTTTTTACTGCTCTTACATACCATTTTGGAACCTTTTTTGCACTTTAATGACCAATAGTAGGTTTTTTGAACGCATTTGCAACCACATGAGTAATCACTAAATTTTGTTAAAATCCTTCTGTAATCACAATAAACCTTTTACTTTGACTGATAAGTGCTAGGCAAAGTTTTAAAAAAACATCAAAATTTAAGATAAAAACGCTGTATTTTCATCGAATTAAGGTGTATTTGCAGCCTTTTTTTCTGTAAAAATATGGTAAAAACTTGCTAAAACCTTGTATTTCTTGCACCTTGTTTTTTTCCCCAATTAATGTTAAGATAATGATACACCCTATCCACCGAAAGGAGCGTTAATACCACTTGCAAGATTTAAACATTAATCACCATAACCCAAATGAATATATACCACTGGTAAAGCAGCTTCTAGACTCGCTTTACTTCACTTCTCCAAAGGCTTTTGTGCATACTTTTGGCTGCTCCCAGAACGTTTCGGACAGCGAAATGCTCCGTGGGCAACTTCGGCTGCTTGGCTACACCTTCACCACCAACCTGCGTGAGGCTAACCTGGTTCTGTACAACACCTGTGCCGTGCGTGATTCCGCTGAACAAAAGGTTTTTGGGCATATTGGCGAACTCAAACTGCTAAAACACAACAACCCAAACATGATTATTGTGGTGTGTGGATGCATGGTTCAGCAGCAACATGTACAAAAAAAGATTAAAACAAGCTACCCATTTGTTGATATTGTCTTTGGCACAAACAAAATCCACAACCTACCTATGTATATCCACCACACCTTGTCTAAGGAACATGGTTTTGCTGCACCTACCCCACAACAAACTGACGAAATAATCGAGGGTATCCCTGCTGTTCGTGAACAACCTCACAAAGCTCTTGTGCCCATTATGTATGGCTGCAACAACTTTTGTCGATACTGCATTGTCCCCTATGTGCGTGGACGGGAACGTAGCCGTGACAGTCTATCAATCATAAACCAAGTCAGGGAGCTAATTTCCGACGGTGTAAAGGAGATTACACTACTAGGACAAAACGTTAATTCCTATGGTAAAAACCTTATGCCTCCCACCAACTTTCCCGCCCTCCTGCGTGCCATTGATGAGCTCCCTGGCGACTTTCGGGTACGGTTCATGACCTCCCACCCAAAGGACGCCACCAACGAACTTTTTGATACTATTGCACACAGCAGGCACCTTTGCCACCATATCCATTTACCTGTACAGTCAGGCAGCAACAGGGTTTTGGATGATATGAACCGAAATTATACGGCTCAGTCCTACATGGAAAAGGTCGCATATGCACGCAAAGTTATGCCAGATGTGTCCTTCACTAGTGATATAATTGTGGGTTACCCTACCGAAACTCAGGAGGATTTTAACGCTACATTGGAACTGGCTTCCCACATAAATTTTAGCTCACTATTTATGTTCATTTTTTCCCCACGCACTGGCACACCAGCCGCCACCCTTGTTAATGTGTCCACTACCAAGGAGATTAAAGAGCGTTTTGCAGCACTCTTAGCCCTACAACGCAAGGTTGAGCTGGAGCAGCTAAACGCTTTCATTGGCACAGTTTCCAAGGTTTTGGTGGACAATGAACATTCCACCATTAACGGGCTATTACTTGGTCGAAATGACCATAATATACTGGTAGAGTTTGTGGGTACACCTGAACTTATTGGTCATTTTGTTAATGTTAAGATTACAAGTTATCGACTAGGCATTCTAGTTGGTGAACAAGTTTAGTAACTACATGCTTTCTGCATGTTTACAATATATTTTTTATTATGAAAGAGGTAACTATTATGTCTATAATCGAAAAAACACGTGAAGTTGGAAAACTACTACAAAATGAGGCTTGCTACATCGAATTTAACAAGGTGCAGGATGCAGTAGATTCTGACACAGTTTTACAGGGTATGATTGGCGAATTTAACCTTGCAAAGATGAACCTACAACAAGAAGCTCAAAAGCCAGAACGTGATGATGAGCTTGTTGCTACAATGGATAAGCATGTACGCGAACTGTATGATAGCATTGTGGAAAACCCAGGAATGGTAGCGTATAACAAGGCTAAGGAAGATTTGGATAAGCTTATTAACTTCCTACAACAAATCATAATTGGTGCTGCAAATGGTGAAGATCCAAGCACAATCAGCGAGAAATCTTGTGGTGGCGAAGGTTGCTCCAGCTGTAGCGGTTGCCACTAGGCATTACCACCTGCAACTTTATTAGTACAACAAAACAGGCAGGAATGGTTAATTTTCCCTTCTTGCCTGCTTTTCGTTTATCCAACTTTAACTTTCCCCTTGGTCAGTTTACCATACTATCTATTTAAACCTATAAAGGACGGTGTTATATGTGCAAAAATTATCCCCAATGATGGAGCAATACTTCTCCATTAAAAACCAGCACAAGGATAAAATCCTATTTTTTCGTCTCGGTGACTTTTACGAAATGTTTTTGATGATGCAATCCTTGTGTCAAAGGAACTGGAAATCACCCTTACAGGTCGTGACTGTGGCTCTACGGAGCGTGCCCCAATGTGTGGTGTGCCTTACCACAGTTGTGAAAGTTATATTGCAAGGCTTATTGAAAAGGGTTACAAGGTAGCAATTTGTGAACAGCTGGAGCTACCAACCGCTGCCAAGGGTGTGGTAAAGCGTGATGTAGTAAGGGTTATTACCCCTGGTACACTAATTGAACAAAGTATGCTGGCGGAACAATCCAACAACTTCATAGCCTGCATCTACCTTTGTAATGCTGGCTATGGGCTAGTTTTTGCAGATATATCAACTGGTGACATCCAAGCGACTGAGTTTGACACACAAAGCGACCATGATTTAATGCGTGAGCTTGGACGATTTGGCCCACGTGAAGTTATCTTTAACTCTAAACTGTTGGACAAGCCGGACATTGCTAAGTTCATTAAGGAACGCCTAATTTGTACCTGTGACCTAGGTGATGATGTATGCTTTACTACTGAGTCTGCAACAACCGCCACACTTGGGCAGTTTAGTGTTACCACACTGGAGCAACTTGGGCTTCATGAAGGCTCTTTAATAATTAATGCCATTGGTGGGCTGCTCAGCTACCTTTATTCCACACAACGAAAGGGACTGGAGCGTCTTGTTACTATTGATGTTTATGGGAAAAATCAGTACATGACACTTGATATTACTGCCCACCGTAACCTGGAAATTTCCCAAACGCTTATCAAAAACCAACGTCGTGGAAGCTTACTATGGGTGTTGAATTATACCAAAACTGCCATGGGTAAACGCCTAATGAAGTCTACCCTTGACCAGCCACTGGTTAACCCTACACACATTAAACGCCGCCTTAGCGCTGTAAATGAGCTTTATGGTGACGCTGTGCTGCGTGGGGATGTGCAGCTTATCCTTGCTAAAATCTTTGATATACCACGTATGATGACCCGTATAATTTATGGCAACGCTACCCCTCGGGATGTTCGCGGGGTTGCCAACGCACTAGGGGTACTGCCCGAACTTCGTCAGTTAACCACCAACCTCACATCAACACTTTTACATAAGATGCACCAGATGATTGACCCCATGGAGGAACTAGTTGCTAAGCTAGGTACAGCACTTAGCGAAAATCCACCACCCACACTTAAGGATGGAGGAGTTATCCGTGAAGGTTTTGACCCTAAACTTGATGAGCTGCGTTATTTGTGCAACAACACTAAGGATATCATTGCATCTATGGAGTTGGAGGAAAAGCAAAAAACTGGTATCAAAACCCTTAAAATCGGCTATAACAAAGTGTTTGGCTACTATATTGAGGTTAGCCGACTTGCCTCCGAACGTGTTCCCGATAATTATATTCGCAAGCAAACCCTAACTGGAAGCGAGCGATACATTACCCCCGAACTAAAAGAACTAGAAGAAAAAGTGCTATCAGCACATGAAGATATTGCCAAGCTAGAGCACACCTTGTTTGAACAGTTACGAGGTGATATTTCAAAGGAAATACACCGAATACAAAAAACAACTACCGCCATTGCACAGCTTGATGTACTTGCCTGCTTTGCCCAAGTTGCACAGGACAACGGTTACACCTGCCCAGAAATTGACCTCTCTGGGGAAATTACTGCTAAGGATGGTCGCCATCCCGTGGTGGAAAAAATGTTTTCTGGCAGTGCCTTTGTTCCTAATGACACCAACATGAATAATGGAGCTGAACAAATTGCCCTAATTACTGGACTCTAACATGGCTGGTAAATCTACATACATGCGCCAAGTAGCCCTTATTGTTTTAATGGCACAGGTTGGCTCCTTTGTTCCTGCTAGCTATGCAAAAATCGGCATTGTTGATGGTATATATACACGGGTTGGTGCGTCCGATGACCTCAGCACTGGGCAGTCCACCTTCATGGTGGAGATGAACGAGGTTGCCCAAATCTTGCAATCAGCCACAAAAACAGCCTGCTTATCCTTGATGAGGTCGGGCGTGGCACATCCACCTTTGATGGTATGAGTATTGCCCGTGGTGTTATTGAGTATATTGCTGACCAAAACAAGTTCGGTGCCAAGACTCTTTTTGCAACACACTACCATGAACTAACGGAGCTGGAATCTCTCTTTACTGGTGTTAAAAACTATCATATTTCTGCAAAAAAACGTGAGAATGATATTGTATTTTTACGCCGCATTCTACCTGGTTCTGCGGATGATAGTTACGGGATTGAGGTCGCAAAGCTTGCTGGTCTACCTAGTTGGATTATTAACCGTGCGTACAAGGTACTAGCCAGTTTGGAGGCTGGGCAGCTAGTTTCCCCCACCAAGTCACCCCCCAAGGTTAACACGGAACAGGCAAGCTTTGAGGATATGTTAAGCGCACCAATTATACAAAAATTAAGGCGGATTGACCCTGAAACATTAACGCCAATAGAAGCACTGCAAACCTTGTATGACCTAACCGCCATGGCAAAACAGTAGCATACATTTAGCCCTAACCCCAAATTAAAACTAACTATTAATACCCTTAAAAAATATATAATTGACCTGTATTTGTCAAAGTGCAAACAAAATTACTGGAGGTGAAATATTGCCAAAAATACAACTATTAGATAAGTCAATCGCTGAGCTTATTGCTGCTGGGGAGGTTGTGGAGCGTCCTGCCGCAGTTGTTAAGGAGCTTGTGGAAAACTCCATTGATGCGGGTGCTACCTCCATCACTGTGGAGATTAAAAATGGTGGAATCACCTATATCCGCATTACTGACAATGGTTGCGGGATTGAGCCTGAGGATGTTTCAATGGCATTTTTGCGTCACTGTACCAGCAAAATTAAGTCCTCCCACGACTTGGAGTCGATTTTAACCCTTGGTTTTCGTGGGGAGGCTCTTGCCTCTATTTGTGCAATGTGCAAGGTTTCTCTTACCAGTAAAACTGCCGAAAACTCATTTGGTATTCGCTACGAAATTCATGGTGGGGAGGAAGTTTCCATTGGGGAGGTCGGTTGCGCTAACGGTACTACCATTGAGGTTCGGGACATTTTTTACAATACCCCTGCACGTATGAAATTCCTGAAAAAGGATGTAACGGAAGGCAACCTAATTGCTAGTATCATCGAGCGAATCGCACTTTCCCATCCGGAAGTTGCTGTAAAGTTTATTCGTGATGGTAACCTTAAACTTAGCACCCCTGGTGATGGTAAGCTCTTCTCTGCAATCTATAAGGTTTTGGACCGTGACCTTGCAAACTCAATGGTACCCGTGGAATATTCTAACCAGCAGTGTAGCGTTAGTGGGTACACCTGCACCCCTGCCCAAGCAAAGTCTAGCCGTACTAGCCAAATTTTTTTCATTAATGGACGTTATATCCAAAGTGGAACCTGTACCGCTGCGGTAGAACAGGCATACAAGGGCAGCCTAATGCAGGGCAAGTTTCCATACTGCGTGTTAAACCTAACCATACCTGCAAACACTGTTGATGTTAATGTGCACCCAGCCAAAACTCAGGTGCGTTTTTCCGATGAACGGCTAGTTTTCGAGCTTGTGTATAATGGTGTTAAGTCCGCTAACGCCAAAGTTTCACAAGATACTCCTATGCCTAATACACTTGTCCAGCATACCAAAAAACAACCAATCAACCCCCTAACCCTCTACGACCCAAAGGATAAAACCACTCAACAGCGTTTTTCTGCCCAGCAGTACCACAACCTTTTTACTAATCCAGAGCCTAAAAATATTGACACAAAAAGCAATAACCCATTTAATGCTTTCCTAAAAAATTCAACTAACCCACCACCTACCACACAAGCACTGCGGGACAATACACTTACCACCCTAACAAATGTAAAGAATACCCAAATTCCAGCACCTATTCACAACCCCACTAATAGCACTACACCCTTGCCTTTACCCATTACCACCCCTGCCAAGTTGGCTGTGGAGCAACCATCACCCAAGCTTGATGCTTCCACTTCCCCAGCCCCCTATTCACGCTTAATTGGTGAACTGTTTGAAACATATATAATGCTGGAGGTGGACGGCGACTTTGTAATGATTGATAAGCACGCCGCACATGAGCGAATATTGTACGAAAAGCTACTGAAGGTGGATATGCACACAAATACCCAGATGATGCTTGCACCACTCCGTGTAAGCCTCCCTACCGAGGATTATGCGTTAATAGTTGAGCATTTGGATGAATTTTCGCGTTTTGGTTTTGTTGTGGAGGATTTTGGCAGTTCCACACTAATTGTTCGTGAGGTTCCAATGATGCTTGACCAAATGGACGTTCAGGAGATTATACCGCAAATTGCACACTCATTTGTACAGGGGGCAAGCTCCGTAACGCCAAAGGCTCTGGACGATATCCTCCATGTAATAGCCTGCAAGGCAGCAATAAAGGCTGGAACACACTCCAGCAGTCTGGAACTTGAACACCTTGCCCAATTATACCGTAACGATACCCAGCTAAAGCACTGCCCCCATGGGCGACCTATTTCAGTACGGTTTACAAAGTATCAAATAGAAAAAATGTTTGGCAGGGTTTGATTGGATGAATATGATGAAAAAAATACCCATTTTGGTTATTACAGAGCCAACAGCATCGGGCAAAACCGCTCTTTCCATACATCTTGCCAAAATGTTAAATGCTGAAATTATCTGTGCGGATTCAATGCAGGTTTATCAAGGTATGCCTATTGCAACTGCAACCCCAACCAAGCAGGAGATGGACAGTGTCCCACACCACTTGTTCGAAATTATCCCCCCTACCCAACAGTTTAATCTGGGGGAGTATCTAACGCTTGCACGCAAAACTATTGAGGATATCCATAGTCGTGGTAAGCTCCCTATGCTGGTTGGTGGTACTGGAATGTATATTTGGAGCCTTATTGATAATATCCAGCTGGTTGATGTTCCAGTTGACCTACAACTACGCCAGCAAATCCTAGCTAAATATGATGGGTTATCAGGGGAGCAGCTCCTTGCACGTCTAGCAGAGTTAGATAGTGTCACTGCTAACAAACTGCACGCAAATGATACTAAGCGGATTCTTCGTGCACTTGAGGTTTGTGCCTTAGCAAATACAACTATGCAACAGTGCAAGGTAAACTCCCGTAGTGAGAAATCTCCATACACCCCCCTAATCATCGCACTTAACTATGCGAATCGTAATACATTATACCAGCGTATTGAGCGTCGTATTGATATGATGTTTGAACTGGGGCTAGTTCATGAAGCAAGCAGCTTAACCCACCTACAGTCTGCTAACACCTCCACCCAAGCAATCGGTCACAAGGAGTTAGCCCCATATTTTCGTAATGAGTCTACCCTTGAACAGTGCCTAAACCACCTAAAGCAGCAAACCCGCCGATATGCCAAACGCCAGCTAAGCTATATGCGACGTGACCCCCGTGTACACTGGGTTTTGGTTGAACATTATTTAGATTTTAATCATCTTTTGTCCCACTGTAATACATTGGTAGAGCAAAGCTGTATCATGGTTTAGTGCTAGTTTATCTTGTTTTTAATGCAATAACCTTTACCACTCCAATCCTACCTAGTTAAAATGGTGGGTTGTTGTGGATAAGTTTAAGGTTTTTTACATATTTTCCTTATCATTTTTGTACAATTACCCCCAAAAACGTACTTCTCCTATTTACATTCATCTTAGTTTGTAGTATTATTGATACATATACATTAATATTGTACAAGCTTTGTGCTAATACAGTATTATAAATGCACCTGTGGGGATATAATGCCTACCAAAGCAACTTTTTGGCATCACTGTGCATCTTGAATTTTAAATAATCTTTAACATAGTTATAATGTTTTGTTGAATGGGGATTACTCTTTTGAAAAGCTCAGTTTTATCACGTCTTTCCATCTTCTTTGTTGCAATTTTTTTAATAGTTTATTCTGTATTCCACCTAACAAGGATTTTTTCTAAATCATATACATCACAAACTGCATTTGCCCAGGAACTTCAGATAGTAATACCTCTTACTGCTGTTGCCATACGTGATGAAACCGTTGTACCCTACACATCTTCTGGCTTTTTGCACTATACTGTTGGTCCCGCCAGCAAGGTTACGGAACGCACTATAATTGCCACACAGTTTTCTTCTCCTGACTCGCTACCAATGGTTAGGGAGCGTGCCACATGTATGGCAGAGCTGGAACCCTTACTGGAAATGAACTCACGTAGCAAATCAGCCCTCATTAATACCGACCAACTATCCCACCAAATTTATTCCCATGTTGGTGAAATTGTGGCAGCGGGTCAAAACCCAAACGAGCTTAACCCGCAAGCTATTAGGGAGGATGTTCTGGGTCTTATTAACTACCGTAAGTATTCCACCGATGAAATAGTGAGCCTAGAGTCGCAAATTTCCTTTATACAGTCACGTATTGCCAGCCTTGACGCTGCCCTTGGTTCAGCAAACACCAGTGTACTGTCCCCTTCTAGTGGATACTTTTCCACCAGCACCGACGGTTTGGAGGGAACCTACACCCCACAACAAGTTTTAGGTCTTAGCAGTGGCGAACTTCACAACAAGCTTGTTGAATTAAACCAGGTTCAGGATACACCACCACAGAACAATATTGGCAAGGTAGTAAAAAATCAGGAGTGGTACCTGGCTGCTGTAGGGGACGAGGAACAGTTGCTTCTTATTGAGGAGGGTCAGTATACCTACATCAACCTACATATGGGGGATAATACCCAAAAAACTAGGATGCTAGTTACTGCCAAACACACCGATAATGGTGTTACAACCCTTCTTCTTTCCTGTGATATGATAAATCAGCAAGTCTTATCTTTTCGGGGTGGTAATGTGAACCTTTTGGGAGGTACTGTTAATGGTGTACGTATCCCAAAGGAAGCTGTTCGATTTTTGAATGATAAAACTGGTGTTTATGTGGAACGAACCTACGAGTTCAAGTTCAAAACAATTGATATACTTTATCAGGATGACATGTTTGTTTACTGTAAACTTAATATTCACGAGGCTGAAGCCCTGAATATATATGACAGCGTAGTTGTTAGTGGGAGGGATATCTATGATAAGAAACCTATTGTCTGAGCATGATGTCCGTGAAAACGTAAAGTACATTACACAAAAAGTTGCCGAAAGTGCCGCAAAGGTTGGCAAAAATCCTAGCCAAATTAAAATTTGTGCAATAACCAAAACTGTTGACCCCCTACTTGTCAATGCAGCCATTGACCAAGGAATAGCTCTATTGGGTGAGAATAGAGCGCAGGAAATGTTGGAAAAGTTACCTATATACAATAAGCAGTCGTGCGAAATTCACTTTGTAGGTGCACTACAAACTAACAAGGTGTCAAAGGTTGTCCCACATGTTTCAATGATTCATTCAGTTGACCGTTTGAAACTGGCGCAGGAAATAAGTAAGTTTTGTGTAAAAATCAATAAACATATGGACATACTTATTGAGGTTAATATTGGAAACGAACTATCCAAGTCTGGCACTAGTCAAAGCGCCATTATGCAGCTAGTTCATGAGGTTTCCTCTTTGCCCAACCTACATATAAAAGGGTTGATGTGTATTCCTCCAGTGGAGCATGCCGCAGTTGCTGTCGAAAACTTTTTTTACAAAATGCACACACTTTTTGTTGACATTGCGGATAAAAAAATAGATAATGTATGTATGGATGTTTTATCTATGGGGATGTCGGGGGATTTCGAGTCTGCCATAGCAAATGGTTCTAATCTTGTAAGAGTCGGCAACGCAATTTTCGGTACCAGATGTTACAAATAATGTTAGGGGATATTTTATGAGTATTATGGAGAAATTTAAGAATTTTATGGGTCTACCAGAGGATGAATATATAGATGATGACGAGGATGAAGCGGATGACGACGACACCGGTTTTATAGATAGGGAACGTGAAAGCAAACCAGTTTCAATGGCTGAACCAAGGCAGAGCCGCGGAAATAAGGTTGTAAATATCCATGCAACTACACAGCTACAGGTTGTACTAGTGAAGCCTGAGGTGTTTGATGATGCACGTGGAATTGCGAATCACCTTAATGCAAAGCGTACTGTTGTGCTTAACCTTGAATCTTCAAACAAGGAAGTTGCGCGCCGCCTACTTGATTTTTTAAGTGGTGTAGCATATGCAAACGATGGTCAAATTAAAAAGGTTGCCAACTCTACCTACATAATTACCCCATATAATGTTGGTGTAATTGGTGCCGATTTGTTGGATGAACTTGAACATAGCGGTATGTTTTTCTAAAAATGTATAACTACAAGTATCTTTGGCAATGCTAATGTACTGGAAATATTTGTTTTATTAATTGCACAGTAAAATTAGAACAAAGGGGGATGTTTAAATGTATACTCCAGAAGAGTTAATGGATGTAAAGTTTGAAAAAGCGGTTGCCTTCGGGTACCGTACTGAAGAAGTTGATGATTATGTAAGCAAAGCTACCGCTATGATTAGGAACATGGTGGAAGAAAAGCGCATATTTGAAGAAAAGATAGAGTTGCTAAACCTACGCATTGATGAATATCGCGAAGATGAAAGCAGTATGCGTTCTGCACTTTTGGGTGCACAAAAGTTAGGCGACAGCATTGTGAAGGAGTCCAAGGCAAATGCTATCAAAATTGTTGATGAAGCTAACACCTATGCCCAAACTACTGTGCAGCAAGCTCAGGAACGCTCCAATTCCCTACTTAATGATTCGCAAACAAAGTCTGATGCTATGGTTAATGAGGCTACTTTACGCTCACAAAGTATGCTGTCCGACGCTACCGAACGTTCACAAACCATGCTAGCTGATGCTACGGAACGTTCTCAAACCATGTTGACTGATGCTACAGAAAATTCACAGCATATCTTGGCGGATGCTACGGAGCGTGCCCAAACTATGTTGGCAGATGCTACAGAAAATTCACAAAATATTCTAATTGAGGCTAATCTGCAATCAGATAGCTTAATTTCTGATACCAAAAATACAATTACCAATGAACTTAGTGTAGCTACTTCACAGTCGCAAAAATTAATTTATGAGGCTACAGCAAAGTCAGAAGCCCTTATTACTGAGGCTAACTTCCACTACAACAAGTGTATGGAGGAAAGTAACGCGAAGATAGAGCGTGACCAAAACACACTTAATAATCTTCGCCGTGAAGTTTCCACCTTCAAAAATTCCCTACTTTCAATGTACAAGCGTCACCTTCAGCTTATAACCGAGCTACCAGACACCAAGCTGGAAAAAAATACTGAATCCACCTCAAATTATGAGCAGCCCAAAGCAGCAGAGCATACACCTGTAACTTATGAACAACCTAAGCCAGTTGAGCCTACACCTGTAACTTATGAGCAGCCCAAAGCAGCGGAGCCTACACCTGTAACCTACGAACAGCCCAAGCCAGTTGAGCCAACCCCTGTAACTTATGAGCAACCCAAGCCAGTTGAGCCAACCCCTGTAACTTATGAGCAACCCAAGCCAGTTGAGCCAACCCCTATAACTTATGAACAGCCTAAACCAGTTGAGCCTGTTCAAACTACTCCCCCGCAGCCTAGTCAGGATGTTGTAGACAATATTCCAGACTATACCGACGAGGAGGAGCTTACTTTCCACATTGCGGAGCAGCCAAAACCTCACACCCTCACACCTAGTGAGGAATTTGAAAGCATTATGAATGGTGAGCATTACTCCGCAGCAAGCCCCCATGTTCCACGTCGGTCATCACGTTTTGGCGAGCTTAAGTTTGGTTCAGACTTTGACCTAATTAATGATGATAAATAAACATTACACCCTTAACCCATTTTTGCGATATATGTTCTAGTTTTAATAAACGAAAGTGAGATTTTTTATGCCACAAGATTATAATAAAACCCTGAATCTACCTGTTACCGATTTTTCAATGAGGGCTAGCCTCCCACAAAAGGAGCCTGCTATTCTTGAAAACTGGGAAAAAATCAAGCTTTACGAGCAACTTATGGAAAATAATAAGCAAAAGCCTAAGTTTATTCTGCACGATGGCCCTCCATATGCAAACGGTAACATACACCTTGGCACCGCACTAAATAAAATTTTAAAAGATATTATAATCCGCAATAAAAATATATCTGGATATTGTGCACCCTATGTTCCAGGGTGGGACACTCACAGCCTTCCTATCGAGCTTAAGGCAACTAAGGAGATTGGAAAGGATAATATTGAACCCCTTGAACTTCGTGCACATTGCCGTGAATATGCTAAGGGATTCATTAATATTCAGCGTGACCAGTTTAAAAGACTTGGTGTAATCGGTCGTTTCGATAATCCATACATGACCCTAACACCTGACTTTGAGTCTAAGCAGATTGATGTATTTTACCAAATGGCTAAAAAAGGGTACATCTACAAGGGGCTAAAACCTGTACATTGGTGCTCTGACTGTGTTACCGCTTTGGCGGAGGCGGAGATTGAACACGCCGAAGACCCATGTACAACCGTTTATGTTAAGTTCAAAGTTCTGGATGACCGTGGCATTTTTGCCAAATGTAATGTAAACCTTGAAAAAACTTTTTTCCTAATATGGACAACCACTATCTGGACACTTCCAGGCAACCAGGCTATCTGTCTAGAGCTTGATATTGAGTACTCCCTTGTTAGTGTTGGGGATGAAAATTACATCCTTGCAACTGAACTACTAAAGGCTACTATGGATATTGCTGGCATTGATAGTTATCATGTTTTGGCTTCATTCAAGGGCTCGGAGCTTGAGTATATCACCTATACACATCCATTTTTGGACCGTGTAAGCCCTATAATTTTGGGTAACCATGTAACTGTTGAAAGCGGAACAGGTTGTGTACATACTGCTCCTGGTCATGGTGCTGACGACTTTGATGTTTGTACTAACAACTATCCTGAAATAAAGGTTTTGGTATCAGTTGACGACCACGGCAAGTTAAATGAGGTTGCTGGGCAGTTTGCTGGTCTTTCCACCTACAAGGCACCTGCGTTAATCAAGGAACATCTTGAAAAAACTGGCTACCTTTTTGCCTCAAATGATATTGTGCATCAGTATCCACACTGTTGGCGTTGTAAAAAGCCTGTTATATTCAGGGCTACTAAGCAGTGGTTCTGTTCCGTGTCCGACTTTAAGGACGAAACAACAACAGAAATTAACAAGGTTGAGTGGATTCCAGCATGGGGCAAGGAGCGTATAACAAGCATGGTGCGTGACCGTCGTGACTGGTGTATATCTCGCCAGCGTGTTTGGGGCGTTCCTATCCCAATATTT
This sequence comes from Drusus annulatus, assembly GCA_022651775.1. Lineage (NCBI taxonomy): Eukaryota > Metazoa > Arthropoda > Insecta > Trichoptera > Limnephilidae > Drusus > Drusus annulatus. The sequence goes on from JAGWCC010001403.1 coordinate 23,828, forward strand.
TACTGCGAAGAGTGCGACAACTATCATATTGATGAGCATTCTGCAGCAGCAGTGTCATAACTGTTCGCACGTGAAGGCTCTGACGCTTGGTACAAGTATTCTGCACATGAAATTTTGCCAGCTGGAACTAAATGTACACATTGTGGTGGTACAACCTTTCGCAAGGAATCTGATATTATGGACGTTTGGTTTGACTCAGGCTGTACACATGCCAGCGTGCTTGAAAATAATCCCGAACTGCATTGGTATACTGACCTTTACTTGGAGGGTGGCGACCAGTACCGTGGTTGGTTCCAGTCTTCCCTACTAACCGCTGTTGCATGGCGTGGCAAGGCTCCATATAAGGCTGTGTGTACACATGGCTGGGTTGTTGATGATGGCGGACGCAAGCAGAGCAAGTCAATGGGTAATGGCACCTCACCTGAAAAGGTTATTAACCAGTATGGTGCTGATATTCTGCGTCTTTGGGGTTGCCTCTTCTGACTACCACAGCGACATTCGTATCTCCGACGATATTCTAAAACAACTGTCTGAGGGTTACCGTAAAATCAGGAATACTGCTAGGTATATTCTTGGCAATCTTTTTGACTTTAACCCAAAGGTTGATATGGTTGCAAGTGATAAGCTAACTGAGCTAGATACTTGGGCTCTCACACGTTTGGATGCACTTGTAAAGAAGGTTGAGCTTGCCTACACTGCCTACGATTTTCACGTTGTTTATCACAGTATCCATAACTTTTGCTCGGTAGATATGTCCAGCTTCTACCTAGATGTTATCAAAGATAGGCTCTATTGTGAAGCTCCAACCTCTGCCCAGCGACGCAGTGCCCAAACAACTATCTATACAATATTGAAAACTATAACCCTTCTTCTTGCCCCAATCCTTTCCTACACAACGGAGGAAATTTGGAATGCATTACCTGTGGATGGTTTTATGAACACTGATTCTGTAATGTTTAACCAACTTCCTGCAACTATCATGGAGGACAAGGGGGAACTGTTTAACACTAAGTGGCCCACCATTATTGCTGTGCGTGATGTGGTAAACAAGGCGCTGGAAAATGCCCGTGCTGCCAAGGTTATCGGAAAAAGCCTTGAGGCTAGTGTACATCTATACTGCAATTCCCAAATTCACGATATTCTTGTGGGTATCCACCTTCTACGTGATATTTTCATCGTTTCCAATGTAACCCTTGAGGTTGGCGGAACAGGAGAAGTTTCGGGTGATTTGTCTGGAATTAGTGTGAGCGTATCCAAGGCAGATGGTGATAAGTGTGAGCGTTGTTGGGTAATCTCCCCTAATATTGGCGCTACCCCTGCTCATTTAACACTTTGTAAACGCTGTGCTGGTGTGGTTGATAGTCTTTAAGTTACAAATAGTATAATATATCATAAAAAATCCACCTTGTCTAAGGTGGATTTTTTTCTACTAATCAAATATATTATTCCATGGATTTTTAATTACCTAGTATTTTAATGGTTTCTTGTACATCCATCTGTATCTGCTTTTTCAGCTTAACAATGTCATCAAACTTAACCTCTGGACGAAGGTAAGTAACCAGCTCCACCTTTATAACCTCACCATACAAAACCTTTGACAGCCCCATAATATGCGTTTCACAAAGTGGCTTATCAACTATTACTGTTGGCTTTACCCCAATGTTTGTGACTGATGGGTATCGCACACCATCAACCCATGTAAACGACGCGTAAACACCATAGGCTGGCATAATGTATGGCGGTGATATTTCTTGGTTAATGGTAGGAAAATTAATAGTTTTACCTAACTGCCTACCCTTTATTACCTGTGAAATGAAGGAGAAGTTACGCCCCAGCATGGTGTTGGCAATCTCAATCTCACCTGTTTTCAGCAGTGATCTAATGGCGGTGGAACTAACCAACTTACCACCCAGCTCAATGTTTTCACATATATTTACATCAATACCTAGCCCTTGGCACAAGCTTTTTAGCATCTCAACATCCCCCAAAGCACCCTTGCCAAACCTAAAATTATTTCCACAAAAAACTGCCTTAACATTCAGCTGCTTTGCCAATACTTCCACCACAAAATCCCTAGCGCTAATCTCAGAAAATTCATCGAAAATTGGTGCATAAATAAATTCCATACCAAAGTTTTTTATTTGTTCAAATCGTTGCTCATCTGTAGTAATATTTTGCAATTTTTGTTTCTTAGCAGGAGAATTTTCACCGATTGTATATGTAAATATTCCTGGAACCAGCGAATTTTTTTCACTATATTTAATTGTGTTTTTTATTACTTCAGCATGTCCAACATGCACACCGTCAAATAGCCCTAGTGCAACTGCACAATTTTTTTCCTGCTTTGCATCCTTCAGGCTTCGAAAAATCTCCACTACAATCTTCTCCCTTTTTGGCAAATGTACCCATGTTTAAACCAACGTGAAAATTCAACTTTTTTATCTAAAATCTTTTCTTTGTCTTTAATAAGCCTAGGTCGTCCACATTACCCAACCCTAAAAAATCGTTTTCATATGAATATATTTTGTAGTCACCAGCGGAAAGTATGGACTCGGTCTTTATTTTAACACCATTAAGGTACAAATTCGCATCATTTTCGCCCAAGTTAATGCTTTCAAACTGTGTAAACATCATCTCAATTGGTGTAAGTATGCTGCACAAATTTTCAGCATTCATTGCACTTTGAACCTCTTCAAATGTGTAGCATTTTGCCAGTTCCAGCCCTAGTGCGGCAGTCCTAACAAGGCTGTTCATTGCGGCACCACAACCCAGTATCTGCCCCAAATCGTGAATTATTGAGCGAATATATGTCCCAGAACTGCACATTATGTCCAGCTTTCCCTCACCTTTAGCTGCATCATATTGTGTTAATGTAATTTCAAAAACTTCAACTATTCGGCTTGGTCTTTCTATCTCAATACCTTGTCTAGCCAGTTTGTATAGCCTTTGACCATTAACCTTCACTGCGGAAAACATTGGCGGAACCTGACTAATCTGCCCACTAAATCCACCCAATAGCCCATTAATATTGTTTTCAGTAACATCAAATGCAGCCTGGCTTAAAATCTGCCCTGTGGTATCGTAAGTATCGGTTGTTATCCCCAGCTTAAATCCCGCTAAGTATCGTTTATTTGTGTCAGGCAAAAGCGAAAATTTCTTAGTTGCACCACCCAAAAAAACAGGTAGAACTCCAGTTGCCATAGGGTCCAGCGTTCCAGCATGTCCAATTTTACGCATCTTCAGCACCCCACGCAGCTTTGCCACAACATCAAAAGAGGTGAAGTCAATGGGTTTATTCATAGGTATTATGCCCTTGTATTCCATTTACTCCGCCCCTCTTCAAATAAACTCTTGCAGTGCATCTACTATTTTCTCCAGTGCTTCATCCACACCGGCACCAATGGTACATCCTGCTGCACGTGTGTGCCCGCCTCCACCAAATTTATTGCACACAATGCTTGCATCAACATATTTAGCAGTCCGTAGTGAAATTCTTGAGCTGTTAGGCGACTCTTCTTTAATAGTTATTCCCACCTCAACGCCTACAATGTTAATTGGATAACCAGTAAGCGAATGAGTGTCCTCCTCAGTTGAACCTGACTGTTCCAACATCTCCTTGGTAATAAATATGCTGGCACAGCTACCGCCTAGGTGGTATGCAAGTGTGGAGTGTGTAAGTGTTTCAATTGCTAGCTGTGACTTGGTTTTTGCTGCAAATACACGGTAATTTATGTCTGCATTATCCGCACCATACCCAATCAGCTGGTATGCAGTTTCGTGGGTTTTTTTTGTGGTGTTGGAGTGTCTAAAACACCCTGTATCAGTGGCAATGCCAGTATATAAAGCTGTGGCAATCTCTGCTGTAATGTCCACACCCATTGCCTTAATTAGGTCAAACACCATTTCACAGGTAGCACTTGCATCCGAGTCTACATAGGAAAGTTTCGCATAGTTTGTGTTAGATTTGTGGTGGTCAATGCAAACATCAACTTTTTTTCCATATGCCAGCTGTAGTTCACCCATTAGCGCAGCTGTGGCAATATCTACTGCTACAATAAAGCTATTTTTCATGGGTGTTTTGCTTATTGGCACATCCTTTGTAAAATACTCAAACACCTCAGGGGGATTGTCCACACAACATAACACAACATTTTTACCAAACTGCCGCAAGGAATAATATAACCCGTACGCACTCCCTAATGTGTCACCATCTGGTTTGCGGTGTGCAATAATTGTTATATCCTCCTGTTCCATAATAGTCTTTGCTACCTGTGAAAGTGATGTCATTCTAATTTTCCTCCCGGTCACCTAATAGCTCGCTTAGCTGCTTGGATAGGTTTACGCTACGCTCAATGGAGGCGTCAGCGATAAACTCAAATGCTGGAGTATGCCGAAGAGATAAACGTGAGCCTATTTCACGACGTATAAATCCGCTACCACTAGTTAACCCTTCTACTGCTGATTTTGCATGGTCCATCCCCTCAATTGCGGAAATGTAAACCTTACAATGTGACATATCGTTGGAAAGGTCAACACGTGAAACGCTTAGCATTCCTGATATGCGTGGGTCTTTCATTGTTGTAATAAGGTTGGAAACCTCTCTTTTAATGTCCTGCCCTGCACGTCCTACACGATAGCTTGCCATAATTTTTATCCTCCTTTTGTTTTGCTTAAACTTTACCTAAAATTTAATCAACAACACTTTCAAACAAAAATGTCCACCATGAATTTGTTTGAAAGTGCTATCTATCAGTCATAATTTGTTTGCAAAATACCGCTGTCCACATTCTGGACTAGTCACGGTATTCCTCAATATGGTATGCCTCAAAAATATCACCAATACGAACATCATTAAAGCGTTCTAGTGTCATTCCACACTCGTATCCAGTAGCAACTTCCTTAGCATCATCTTTGAATCGTTTTAGTGATGATAGTGTATCATCTGAAATAATTATACCATCACGCACAACACGAATCTTTGCCGAACGTACAACCTTACCTGAAAGTACATAGCAACCAGCAATGGTACCAACATTAGTAACCTTGGATTTGTTACGAACTTCAGCACGTCCATACTCAACTTCTCTAGTTTTTGGTGCTAGCATTCCCTTCATAGCTGAACTTACATCGTCAATAGCATCATAAATAATACGGTACATACGCATATCAACACCAGCAAGCTTTGCATTTTCCTGTGCCACTGGATCAGGACGCACACCAAAGGCTACAATTATTGCATTGGGAGCATCAGCAAGCATTACATCCGACTCAGTAACACCACCTACACCACCATGAATAACCTTTACACGCACTTCTTCATTGGCTAGCTTTTCAAGGGACTGGCGCACTGCCTCCACTGAACCTTGTACATCAGCTTTAACAACAACCTTTAACTCCTTAACCTCACCATCGGAAATGTGTTCAAACAGATTTTCAAGTGTAACCTTGTTGTATGCACTAAAGATTTCTTCCTTAGCCTCTGAACGACGCTTGTTTACAAGCTCACGTGCTAAACGTTCATCTGCAACAACATTAAAGCGGTCACCAGCACTTGGAACCTCCGCAAGCCCTGTAATCTCAACAGGCATGGATGGTCCAGCATGCTCAATCTTTTTACCACGGTCATCAGTCATAACGCGAACATGACCAACACCTGTACCCGCAATAATAATATCTCCTGTATTAAGTGTACCGTTTTGTACTAGAAGTGTAACAACTGGTCATCTTCCCTTATCCAGCTTACCTTCAATTACTGTACCTGTTGCTAGGCGTTCTGGTGTGGAGCGTAGGTGCATTACCTCTGCAGTTAACTGTATCATCTCTAGAAGAGTGTCAATGCCTTCCTTGGTATGGTGGAATGCTGGAACGCATATAACATCACCGCCCCACTCCTCTGGAATAAGCTCAAATTCAGTTAGGGACTGTTTAACCTTCTCAATATTTGCAGCTGGCTTATCAATTTTATTTATAGCTACAATAATGCTTACCCCTGCTGCCTTTGCGTGGTTGATTCTTCCACTGTCTGTGGCATAATTCCGTCGTCCACCCAGCAACAACAAGTATTGCAATATCTGTAACCTGTGCACCCCACGTGCACTGGATATATAAACGCAGCATGCCCAGGTGTATTGTCTAGGAAGGTGATGTAGTCATCATTAACCTTAACTTGGTATGCACCAATATGCTGTGTAATTCCGCCCACCTCTGCATCCGTTACCTTTGCGTTACGAATAGCATCTAGCAGTGATGTTTACCATGGTCAACGTGACCCATTACAACAACAATTGGGCTACGTGGGGTTAAACGTTCTTCCTCAATCTCAACTGGTTCAAACAACCTGTCTTCAATGGTAACAACAACTTCTTTAGTAACCCTTGCACCAATCTCCATAGCCACAAGTGCAGCTGTGTCATAATCTATTATCTCCGAAATTGATGCCATTACACCAATGGAAATAAGTCTTTTAATAATTTCCGAACTTTGCACCTTTAACTTCAACGCAAGCTCACCAACAGAAATCTCCTCAGGAAGTTCAACCTTTAGGCGTGCACGACGTTCACGCTCCATTTTTATCCTTCTAATCTTCTCTGCTTCTTTGTCCTTACGTGACATAATTGGTTTGCCCTTACGCACTGCTGAACGCTGGTTTAGTTTTTGTTTTTTCACTAGCTCTTTTTTCGCAAGGTTGGCGGGTGCTATCTGCTCGTAACGCTCGTTGTATTTTTCCATCTCCACTTGTCCACTACGCAGGTCAACATTATGCGTATTAGGACGAGATATAGCCCCTGTACCTTGTGCTACTGGCGCTTTTACCGCAGATGGTACAGCATTTATTGGTGTGGTTGGTGATGGCTTTGGTGCTACTACTGGTGCTACTGCCGCTGGTTTTGGTGCTGTTGTTGGGTTTTGGAACACTGTTGGGCGTGGTGCTGGTTTAGCCTGTGCACTTGGACGTGCTGGTGTATTGTTTGGCTGTAATGGTTTAGCAGGCATAGGTTTGGTTGGTGTAGGCTTATCCGCTGGAGATTTATTTGTGGTAACAGCTGCTGGGCTGTTAACCTTATCATTATTAGAATTTGGCGTAGGTTTTCCTCCTTTTATTGGTGCATTTGGCAGCTCTAGTTTGGTTGGTATCTCTGGTACAGCTGCATCTTGCACAGTAGGCTCAGTATTGTCTGTTGGCTGCTTTGACGCTGTAGCAAGGTACTCCTCAAAGTTTTCAACAACTCCAAGTCGCGTGTGCTCCTCCAATATAACATCCAACTCCTCTGGTTCCAACACGGTTGCGGACTTAAATTCCCTATCTGGAAAGTGTTTTGCCAGTGTTTCCAAAATCCCTTTGGACGCAATATTTAGGTCTTTTGCCACCTCATGTATTCTCTGCTTGTTTATCATTTTGCGACTCCTCCTTTGAAGCTATTTGGTAAAACTGGCACATTTTGTTTGCGAGTGACGGATTATTTATCCCGAATATGCCCACCCTTGCACCAATAACAACAGCAATATCATCCATTGTTTCACTGAGCAGTACTACTGGTATGTCATCTTGGTCTGCATAAAACTGAACGTTTTTAATGCTTTTGGCGGATCCATCAATGGCAAGTGCTACTGCACAAAGCGTTCCACGTTGCAGTCCAAACTTCACTGCGTTTGCCCCTGCAATCATGTTTCCTGCTTTTTTGCACAGTGAAAGGTGCATTACAGCTTTACTATTCAATTGTTTCAATCTCCTTTTCAAGCTGGTTAAAAATCTCTGGGGAAATTTCCACGGACAATGCACGCTCAATTCTTTTCGTTTTTTTTGCCTTAGCAAGGCACTCCTGTTTTGGGCAGATATACACTCCCCGACCGGGCTTTTTTCCAGTTTTGTCAACAGAAATTTCGCCCAGTGGACTGCGGACAATTCTAACCAATTCATTTTTCGGTATATGTACCGAACATCCCGTACACATTCTAATGGGTATCTTTCGCACTGCCATGACTAACTCCCCTTCCTACTAGGTTGTTGTATTAAACCTCTTGTGCTGCCTTAATAATTTCCTGCTCTTCTACTGTTCTAATACCCTTTGTACGGTCGTAGTTCTCTTGTGAAAATTCAACGACTTCACCTTGCTCCTCTACATCATCAAATGGTACAACCCCTAGGCTCTCTGGACGGATGTCAATCTTAAACCAGTAAGCTTTGCTGCAAGTCTTGCGTTCTGCCCTTTGTTACCAATTGCTGGGGAAAGTTGGTCATCTGGCACGCTTACTCGGCAAAGTTTAGGTGTATTTGGGTGGAATATTACACGAGTAACCCTAGCAGGTAAAAGTGCTGAAGCAATGAGCTTTGCTGGTTGTTCGCTATATGGTATAATGTCTACCTTTTCACCAGCCAGCTCCTCACCAATGGTGTTAACACGTGCGCCCTTGGAACCAATACAGGAACCAACAGCATCTACACCCTCTTTTGTACTATATACTGCAATTTTGGTGCGTGAACCTGCCTCACGGCTAACTGCTTTAATCTCCACTGTACCATCAAAAATCTCAGGAACTTCGTTCTCAAAAAGGCGACGAATCAGCCCTGGGTGTGTGCGTGAAAGCATTAGTTTGGGGCCCTTGTCACCACTTTGAACATCGGAAACGTAAACTTTAATCTGTTTACCTTCAATAAACACCTCATCAGGAAGCTGCTCGTGCTTTGGCAGTATTGCCTCTGTGTTTGCAATCTCCAGTGTAACATTACCCTTGCGTGTATCCACTCGTAAAATAGTAGCAGTAAGTGTTTCATGAATTTGATTTTTATATTGTTCAAGTAGCATATCTTTTTCTGCTTCACGTATTCCATGACGTATTACATGTTTTGCTGCTTGTGCTGCAATTCTTCTAAATTCTTTTGTTTGAAGTGGTATCTCAACTTCTCCGCCAATCTCCACCCCTGTTGTATGCTTGCGTGCCTGCTCCAAGGATATTTCAATCTTAGGGTCTTCAATAATTTCTACTACATCTTTACGAATAGCAACGTAAAATCTGTTTTTTTTTGGGTCTACCTCCACAACTGCTTGCTCAGTTATACCCATTCCTTTTTTTATAGCTATCAAAATTGCTGTTTTAATCTTTTCACAAAGAAATTCTACAGTAATGCCTTTTTCTTTTTCAATAATAGCCAACTGTTCAAAGATGCTATCCTTCATTAATCCTTACCCCCATCACCAAAATTATAGTATAGTTTTGCAAATGCAATTTGACCCTTTTCAAAAACCATCTCAGCCTCATCAGTTATCAAAGCAACATTGTCATCTTGGTAACTTTCCAGTTTCCCAACAAAGCTACGCTGACCATCAACTGGTCTAATTAACTTAATGCTTATTTGGCTGCCTAAGTACCTTTCAAACTGCCACTTTTCACGCAGTACACGTTCAATCCCTGGTGAACATACTTCCAATACATAGCTTTGTTCAATCATGTCCTTTTCATCCAACAAAACACCAATTGCACGGCTAAAATTTTCGCAGTCATCAACCTCTACCCCACCTTCTTTATCCAAAAAGTAACGTAGAAACCAGTCTGTACCCTCTTTTTCATATCGCACATCCCATATCATAAGCCCAAGACCTTGTGCAATTGGTTCGCCCAAAACTTGTGCTTTTTGTGCTGTATTTCCTTTTTTTATATTTTCCATATCTACCCCTCTAAAAGAGCTAAACCCTTAATTTTATCTTAATAATTAACACTACTATTTAGGCATATTAATAATGAAAAGAGCGGGTTTCCCCACTCTTTTCTCCTAAATTTGTATGATGTATACATTATAACACAAACTTCTTAAAAGTGCAACTAGTTTAATCAATAAAACTTCAACCGCTTTTTTAGTTTTTCACCTCACTTTACCCCAAAAAAGCTTGACTCCATCAATCGAACATGATATAATATATCGAATATATTGTGCAAGTGTGGTTTTTAGCATTTTTATGTAGCCAAAACCAATTTGAACATCTTAATGCGTCAGCAATTTAATTTGTACTTTTTAGTATTCGTTAGGTTGCTATATTTATGTGCGAAACCTGGACAAGTAGTACAGTCTATTCAAAAAAAAGATTATGGGGGATAAATAATGAACACTACCGAAAAAGTTTTAGGGTACCTTCCTGACGAAAAACCACCTCTGGGCAAGCTTATCCTTTTTGCACTTCAACAAATACTTGTTATGTTCCCCGCCACAGTTCTTGTTGCTCTTTTAACCGGGTTTCACATCTCCACAACCATCTTTGCAAGTGGTCTGGCAACCCTTGGCTTTATTTTAATTACTGGCAAAAAAACCCCCCTTTATTATGGTTCGAGCTTTTCTTACATTGCTGCAATCGTTTCTATTACTGGCACAACATATGGCGTTATAGCTGCGGATGATAAAATTCGTGCAGCACAGTTTGGCATAATGCTTTCTGGACTTGTTTCAATTGCTGCAGGACTACTAGTAAAAAGGTTTGGCAAAACAATAGTAGAAAAATTATTACCAGCAACAGTTACTGGCCATATTGCACTAACAATAGGCGTTTCATTGCTTGTTGCTGCTTTGAATAATGCCTCTGGTTCTGCTGATGCGGGAACTGCTGTTGGTGTTGTTGCAAATCTTTCGTGGGCAGTGGCAATTTTAACACTCCTTTCCACTATTTTGTTTTCAGTCTATCTCAAGGGCACCCTTAGCCAACTACCCATGCTCTTTTGAATAATTGTTGGTTATGCTGCTGCTGCGCTGCCCCCTATTTTCGCTAACATACCTCTCATTAACTTTGATAGTATTGCCGCGGCAAACGCTTTTCAAATTCCACACTTTACATTACCAATACCTAATTTAGCCGCAGTTTTCGCAATTATGCCTATTGCAATCGCTACAATTCCGGAGTCAACCGCCCACCTTGTTCAGCTGGACATCTATGTGAACGACCTAGCAAAGAAGAGGGGTGTAGAGCGTCGCTTCAACATCTCTAACCTACTGGGTGAAAACTTAATAGGCGATGGTATTGGTGACATAATATCCAGTGCAATTGGTGGATATGCTGGTACAAACTATGGCGAAAATCTATCAACAATGGCAATAACACGCAACTTTTCCGTACCTGTGCTAGTTGGTGCAGCAATAATTACAATGTTTATTAGCTTTTCTGGTGTGCTTTCCGCCGCAGTTGGTAGCATCCCAGCCTGTGTAATCGGCGGGCTTAGCATCTATCTTTTTGGTGTTATTGCAGCACAGGGAATTGCCATAATGATTGAGAAGAAAGTTGATATGTTTGACTCACGCAACATGGCTGTTATCTCCTGTATTTTAACTATTGGCATTGGTGGCAGCTTTGTAAATAATGGAATGCTTCCAATTTTCGGTCTACAGTTTCCTGCTATTGCTACAGCTGCAATGGTCGGCATTCTAATCAACCTCATGCTTTCCGTAGGTGTAAAAAAAGAAGCATAATTTATACCTCGAATACACCCTTGAGAATTTTTAATAAGTAAATCATAAAAACGCAGGTTGGTGTTCTGTTAATTGGACACAATCTGCGTTTAATTATATAGTAAATATAACTTTAGTTGTGCTTATGGCAATATGTAAAATTTGTCTTATATTATCTTTTTGACTGTGCCACTCAATACTATTATTTATTTGAATACACTTCTGCTTGTACAGTTTTTATGATGATACTCAATACTAGTTTTATAAAATCAATATTGTTATTTATACCACATTTGGAAGTTTTTTGTGGTCAAGTTTTCTACCAAAAAACACCCTTAATCTCCATATATAGCTCTTAATTACACCCATTTGAGCAATTTATAGGATATTTTCATCACTTTTAGGTATATTTTCACCTTGGTGAGTAAATGCTAATAATTAGAAAAACCGCTCTGTAATCTAACTATTTTTAAATGTTTGATAGATATATGTTAGGCAAAATTTCAGAAATACAGTAAAATAACACCCTTTTTCAATTAAATTACATGAAAAAATCAATGTTTTTTGCTGTAAAAATATCCCATATTGTCCCCAAAATACACATATATTTCATTTATACCCTACCAACTTCTCCCCACCCCAATTTCTATAAACCCTTGACATCTGCCTGTTTTGTGTTACAATAGTAGTACATATGGTATGAGTAGCCGATATGGTAGCAGGCAAAGGCGTTATGCTGGAGCGTGAGGAAAGTCCGGGCATCACAGAGCAATTATAGCTGCTAACGGCAGCCGAGGGCGACATTTCTGCTAAAGGGATAGTGCAGCAGAGATATACCGCCTGTTTTCATTTGTTTTGGAATGTGGGTAAAGGGTGGAAAGGCAGGGTAAGAGCTCACCAGCATATAGGCGACTATATATGGCTATGTAAACCCTATTTGATGCAACACAACAAAGGAGATTATGTGGCTGCTCGTCACCTCCTTTATAAGTGGCTAAAGCGTTGTGGCGACACAAAGCGTAGATAGATTACCATTTAATACAGAACCCGGCTTACTGTCTACTCATACCTATTATTTTTACTTTTTAGACCTGTTGGAACTTTTGTTTTGGCAGGTCTTTGTGGAAACTAATACAAAAAACACAAAGGTGGGCTTAATTTGTTCTCTTCACATCTCAAAAAAACATTTTTATTTATTATTGCATCCTGCTTAGCTTTAACTGGCTGCCTATCTAATAATATTGGCTCCAGTACTGCATCTTCCACTATGCCTGTGGTTTTCCTGCACACTCCACCACAGCTAGGAATATCCTTTGAAACTGTCGGAATTTCAGATTCTGCAACACTTAAACCTACTAGCTATAACTGGGATTCTATTAACCAATATGGTACATACTCCAACATTTCCAGTGATAATACAAAGGCTGATTATGCCGAATATCAGCTAGATTCACCATCTATTACACTTAACCCTGGGCTGAAGGTTGAAAGTGCAACTATAACCCTTTCTGCTAATGGTACCAATTATTACAATGAAGATGCTCAAAATTTCAAAAGTTTCATCTCTACTTATGATGGCGTTTATGAAATGTCAGTTGTGGTTAAGTTCAATTCTTCGGAATATTTTGGCGAGTGTACATATCTGGTGGGTGTTACAATACCTGTTAAACCAAGCATTGTATTCTCAACCCTCACCCCAAAACTTGGGGATACTGTAACCATTTTTATTAATAATCTTCCAGCGGATACAAAGCCTACTGCAACAACTAATATGACGTTGGCACCCACATTTTACCCATATAACAATGGATATATTGGACTGTTACCTGTCTTTTACGCTGGCAAAACTGGTGAACATTTTGTTACTATTACTTCTGGGGGTTTTACCGACACCCCAACCATTGATATTAAAAATGTGGAGGGGGAAATTTAGCGGTTGGGGGTGGACAAATGTTACGCCAGCCAAAAAA